>JAVTVJ010000795.1:0-295888 GCA_034509425.1 Eopsaltria australis
TTATTTTATTATTTGTCATTATCTCTAGTCATAAGGAAACCTGGACTGTCACTGCTCCCTATGTGCATGTGGAAAGCTCAGCATCACTCGTGTTTCTGCACAAGTATTGCCCACATTTTGTCCCTACGTTCTCAGGAAGGTCAGGGAACAAGAAAAAGATTCTAAAATGTTGTTTCAATTATAGATGTTTCAATTTTTTGAAACTAATTTTATGGGTTTTTTTCTTAAGTTTTCATGCGTCATCCGTGCCTCATATGTGGTATGCATACACAATATGTATTTATGGTAAGCAAGCATGCATATTGTACAGACGGTGCTTTTAGTGTGAGTGTCCCACAGAAAGTAATAAAATCTTTGTCACTGGCCTGAGTAAAATTGGGATTTTATCCTGAATATTTCATTCTGGCATTTAATTTCTGACTTTCTATGCTTTAAAATTTAAAATGCAATATATGAATGAATCCCACTCATTTAAAAACTTCAAATATTTTAGGCTGTTATACCTCACAGAAGTTTCTTTTTCATATTATCCAAATATGTGTTGACTGTAGGATATTATATCAAGAACATCTAATTTTATGTTTCTAAGATAACACTTCTGCTCTTAAAATTAGCAATCTAAAAGAGTAATGGCTGGAATGATTCTGAAACAAACAGTCTGAATTAGAGGGGGTTTTCCTGATACTCTTTTAAAGTAGTAAATAAAACTTGTGCTCACACATTTAACTCAAAGAAGCAGCTTTAGAACCTACGAATGAATAAGCTACTGCATAAAGTTTGCTCTGCATTTCAATCTGTGAGA
Source organism: Eopsaltria australis (assembly GCA_034509425.1). NCBI lineage: Eukaryota > Metazoa > Chordata > Aves > Passeriformes > Petroicidae > Eopsaltria > Eopsaltria australis. Next base: position 803 of record JAVTVJ010000795.1, read on the forward strand.
TAATAATAAATGCACTACTATGTCTGACCAAGCACCCGTGAATGCCTAAGTTTCTGCCTAGGGTAGGGGCAGAGAAGATTCTGGTTAAACCAATCCCTCAAGCTTGGCCAGGTCTTGGGATCCCTTCTCCTCAGCAACTCTCATATTAGGGATGCTAAAGGTACATCCCTGCCTAGAGGTTTTTGATCCACTTATGGATAAATAGTCCAAGAATTTGTCTACTTCTCTATCAATCTAGTTACCTGCTGCCACACCCTTCTGTGGGCAGCAGTCTGCAGATGCCATAATCCTAGAAGCTATTTTTGCCATGTTGATCTTCTTTGCTAGGATTTTTCTGGAAAGATGACAGATTTAGAAAGTCTACACATTGACACTGCATATGGAAAAATCTGAGGATTCTTACTGCTGTGGTAGAGCTGCTCATTACATCGTATTTTTATCAATAGTTTTATTTTTGTTGGTATGTTTGTTTTTATGTCTGATCATTGTTGGTTTGACAGGTTTTATGCTATAAGTATTTTAGAAAAGTGAAAACTCTGAGAAACCAGAAATATCACCAGAGTAATGATAACATAAAATTAGTACAAATAGTCACAAGGTATCCCTGAGATAACTTCAGACCATAAACTATGTGACTGTAGAAAATTTTGACCAACCTAAATTAATTTTTGAGCATTAAATTACACTTGCCAAGGAGAATTTAAAGAGAATGACTAAAAATTAAATCCTTCTTACAGGAGTTATTCACAGTAAAAAACATAACAATTTGCTTGAATCACAACCATCTTTCTCACTGGGGAAAGAAAAAAAACCACAACTGCTGACAAAATAATATTTGGGGCAAACCACAGCATCCATTGTTCACTAGGAGTCAATAAAACTGGGAACAACTAAGACAAGTGCTATGAAAAAATATGGCATTGAGAATGTAAGATGTCTCTCTTCTTTCCTTCCCATGATTGAATTGAATAAAAAAAAAAAAAAAAGGAAAAGGAAGAAAAGAGCTTTGTCATAACAGAAAAATGAATAAGGTAACTGGCACAGTACTGACATGCAGAAGACATGGATATTTGCAGAACTCTGTAATATGATTTCTTATGACAACTGAAAACACCTAGAATTCATCTGTTCTGAGGCCTTGCTGCAATGAAACTGAGCTGACATTTATTGAGAAGTATACTTGAATTCATAAAACTCCCAAGAAAATATGGAATTTCATTGGGGTTTCTAGCTATAATGCAAAATTATAGGAGCACTTTGGAGTGGTTTGGGTTTTGAATTCCAATCCAGTTGCAGTAAAATGATCATGCCAAATTCTCAGTACTAAAGTCATGGCCTCAAATTCTACTCCTATTTTAATTTTATTTTTCACAAATCTGCTTTTTAAGAGAAAATAACCTCCAAATAATACTGGCAGTCTAGTATAGTCCTCCAAGTTTATCTCAGTGTACTTGGCAGCATAGGCAATCCTGGAAAACAAACCATGTTGAGCTGCAAGGTGGCTTTTGTGTGTCCAACAAATATTCCCACCACTCTCACAAAAAGAATGGGCTCCCAAAATTTCCCAGACCAAGTGAGCCTACTGCAGCAGTCAGGTTGGAGGTGAGACTTCATTTCTTTAACCAAAAGGTGCAACTGTGTTTTCTTTTCATAAGCTTAGCCAGAGTGAAATGAATAAGGTGAATGCTGGTTTTATCAATGACACTTGGACAGCAAAATTCAGAGACTTGCACAGCTGATGACCTCTTGCATAACAAAACAGAATTAATTAACTGCACAATTTTTAAGCACTCATATTAACATTTCCAGAATCTGATTCTTCCCCCTGCACTATATTAAATAGCTTTTTAAGATAAAAATCTTCCTGTGAAATCTGAAGAAAGGCTAGCAGTATCCTAATACCCATATGGAGACATATACCTGAGAAGAAAGTCCATTTTTTTAAAAGTGGTTTACCTGCTTGCAAGTCAGTCCTCTGTTCCAATGTGAATTACGATCTCTGGGGGTTATAACATGTGAATAGCCTGTGGATACCATGGCGCCTACTTCAGAAAGCCAAAGTCTTTGCAAATACTCAGTACCTCAGGCACTTCACAGCTAAGGACTCAGTGCCAGGAAGGCCCTTCAAAGTTATACTACTAATTTATTTCCCAAAATACATGATTTAATGTTTTTGGCTTTATTCACCCACTTTTTCTCCATTACTGTACTTTACAGCTACATCTCATTAAAAAAAAAATCATTTTTCCTATCTCACTGCTACAGTTCAAGCACAATGTTGATGATCAAAAATCCAGTGTAAATCTTTCCTGCTTGTGCTTCTTGTAAGACATCTGATAGAATTTCTGCAGTGTAGTGCAATGTTGTAATTCAAGATATGCAGTCTACATCACCTCATAATTGCAGTCCAACAGTGCCATCCTCTGCTCCTTGCAAATAACATTTCACTATAACTCCAAAGATAATCTTAAGATATAAGAATTCTTCTAATCAATAAGCTGTAGTTTCATGTTGTAAACTTACTGATAGTTAATAAAAATCCACTCTTCCAGGTGTTAGAACAAGGCATTATTTTTCTGGTTACAAAAATATTTTTTAAAAAACCAAAACTTTATGCGTTGACATTGTCATGGATTAGATTTATGAAACCTTTCATTTGTGTTTCAAAATTTCATTTGTACACCAATATAATCAATTAACTCTCTAGAATATTTCTGTACTATTTTTTGGACCCTTAATGAACCCAAACATGGACCAGAAACTTACTTTCCATAATGTCTAGACAGTTAAAGAGAAGACCCTTATCACTCCTAAATAAAAGCTTCTAATTCAAAATTTAGAAAAAACAGAATGTGAAATTCAGAAATGATGGAACAAAGACTGATAAACCCAGCACTTGTCTTCAGTGGTCTGAAAATACACTGGCGTGGGAGGGGTTAGGGAGCAATATAAAAGTGGGTTTTTGTACATTCCACTATTTTAAATTTGAGTGGGGAGAAAACTTGAGGGCACTTACAATAAAATACAAGGACTCAATAATAGCTTTGCTGATAAAATCACAGCATATGAAAATTAGTGGCAGGAGATGAATAAAGTGCAGATTCCAGATACAATAGAGAATGAGGATTCAATGTAGACAGGCACACAAAGTTATGGCCTTGGTTTGTTGGGTTCTTTTAAGTCAATCTAGCTAAAATCTTTTTCTTCTATTGCAAATATTTGTGGGACACTCACATGATCTCTTAATTGCATTCATTTCATCATCATATTTGTGCAACCTCTCATTCTTTTCCTACAAAGAGCTGTGTGACATATATAGGACATAAGGCAAAAACTTTTCCTAGGGAAGAAATTAAGCACTAGAAATTATGCCCACAAGTCATGGAATACTTTGGATTGGAAGGGACTTTAATGATCATCTACTTCCAATGCCCCCTGCCATTGACAGGACACCTTCCACTAGATCAGGCTGCTCAGAGCCCTGTCCAACCTAGCCCTGAACACTGCCGACAATGAGACAGCCACAGCTTCTCTGGGCAGCCTGTGCCAGTGCCCAGCACCCTCACAGTAAAGAACTGCTTCCTAAGAACTAGTCTAAACTTGATCTTCTTCCATTTAAATCCATTCCTCCTTGTCCTGTCACTGCATTCCTTTGTCAAAAGTCCTTCTCCAGCTTTCCTGTAGACCCCCTTCAGGTACTGGAAAGATGCTAGAACATGTCCCTGGAGCCTGTTTGCAGGATGAGAAAATCCATCTGTCTCAGCCTAACTTCATAGGGACAGGTGCTCCAGCCTTCTAAACATCTTAGTGACTCTCCTCTGGATTCATTCCAGCAGGCCCACATCCTTCCTACATGGTGGGATCTCTGGAGGCTTCTGAGACTAGCTGGAGAAAACCCTGAGCTGTTGAGGAGAATTTTGACTAGGGATCTACTGAGATCCCTTCCCAACAGAACACTTCTATATTTCAGGGATTCTAAAATTCTAAAATATCCCATCATAAAACTTTCAGTTTGTGAACTGGGAGACTTTAGAGACCACTATGCTAAATTATTGCAATCACCTGTGGTGAAACACATAAATTGAAAGAATGTATATGGAAAAGACAAAAGGTTGTGAGAGAGTGCTAAAATATCAACTACAGAGTAAAAAGCAAGTGATATGAGAAAATCTTATTTTTAAAAGACTAAAACTTTTCAAGCCAAAGTGAAATTGAAATTAAGAGAAGAAATGGAAGTTTTAAGAACTGTTGACTTTTCACAGACACATTTTTGCAGGTTGAAGGGGTTTTCAGCAAGATAACTGATTATATAAATCCATTTCCTGTGACAGGCCTCACAGAAAGTTCTGAAATTATATTATTAGTCTTGAAATTAATCTAAAAATTTTTTAATCCCCTGCTGAAAGCTATCAAGTTACTAAGCTGAACACCAACACTGAAATTATCTATATACGAAAACACTCTCCCTCACATGGTAAATTCACATTTATAGAGATTTTTATTATGCCAGCATGTTATGTGTGTCTTTTTCTTGCCATCACGGACAATTTCAAATATGAATTGATAGCACTGTAGTGATTACAGTTGGTAACATTATTTAAAGACATAATTTCTGGGATCAAGCAGTGAAACACCATTAAACAGTAACATCATTAAACGTGAAGATCTGATTATTAACTGCTTTTAAGTATGTCTATACTAAATATCACTAAAATGGCTTGTTAGCATATTTATAAGACACTATTTATTCTCTTTATTACCAATTATATTTCAAAATTATTTTTGCTTTTATATTACCCACTATGTAAACTAAATGTCACCCATCATTTCAGTTTTCGAAAACGGCTTTCAGAGACATTTAATGCAGCTGCTCAAACAGCTTGTAATAAGTCATTTATGATTAAATTTTTTGGTATTTTTTTACTGAAATTTTGTTTCTATATTCAACAACCAAAGCTGTAATCAATAAATTGTGCTTTATTAGTATCTGCATTTAGCTATGCAGCAAAATGTCAGAGTCCAGAACCTGGGCTTTATGCCAGATTAGTGTCCTATCCTGAGCTGAGACTGTTTAGGTATTTTACTGCTTCATGAAAGGAATAATGAGAGGCTTTGAATTAAGGTGATTTGTTACCTTGATTTTTTTCTCCATTTTTCTGCTCATATAATAGATTCTGAATGCTTATTATTTGATTAACCCAGGACTGAGGTATTTATTTATCTTCTGACATCTTGACAAAAAAAATTTAGATAATATCTCCCAATTGACTGTACCATAGCATGTGAGCAAGGATTTCCAAAAGTATTGCATGCTGGTATTTTTTCGAGTTCGTCCATTGATTCTGACAGTGAGTGTGTTCTGGAATTTCTAAATCCTTGTAAAAATCCCACCAGTAACACTTTGTGAACAGCAGTCACTGTGACAATAGGTTACTTAGATATAGACACAAGCCTTGGTATTAAGTATGCAGTGGAGTATGTCAAGGCCAAGAGTTCTTCATTACATTTCCCAGTCCCAAATAATTAGTTTATTGCTATGTGATGTAGTAGAAGACAAAAAACTGGTTCAAAAGAAGAGTGCCTGACACACTTAGTCTGACCAACACAAACATGGATATTCCATAGTTTTCTCACCCATAGCTTCAAAAAAAATTCAATGGCATAGTGAAGAAGAAAGGTTACAACCACAGTGCTCTTGTGGTAAGTCTCAGTCCTGGGTGCAATTCACATTGCCATATAGAAACAGAGGTGATTCTGTAGTGTACAGAGAGAACAGGAAGCAAGGTGCTCAGCTCTCTTATAGATCAACTTCTTTACAGCCCTGTGTCAGCTCCTGGCCTGAACCATTAATGCTCCTTGTCAGTGAAGTCAAGGGACATCTTCTTAATCCACATAGCCTGCTCTAAGAATAATAGTCTAAAAAGATTTAAATATTCATTTGAAAGATGAACTGAGTTGTTTAAAAATGACATCTTTGACACTAGCCATGCCCTCATAGTTCTTGGACCATATTTTAATTTGTAAGAGCAAACCAAATCTGCATATCCCTCATTGATTTTATTAAAATTGGTGAGCAAGCAACTATTCATTTAAGAAGGCTAATTACCAAACTAAAGTATTGCAGTTTTATTTAGCTAATTAGGGATGGAACAATGCACTAGTAAAATTAAGGTCATGATTAAAGTAGGCTCAATATGTCTAAGGCTTGAGCCACAAAAGTGGAATGTATGTAGGTACGCTGAACTGTGAAATTACCACTGAGATGTGTCACTTCCCAAGAGGGGTCCATCTCTGTGAGCAGGAAGTCAAGCAAGAATGGCAGGAGCCCTGCATGGATGAACAAGGAACTCCCACAGAAAGTGGGCAAGAGGCAAAAGCTGGGACGGGTGACCCAGGAAAAGCAGAGGCAGTGTCTGAAGGTTCAGGGACAAGTCCACATGGAGTTGAGTCTCATGAGGGCAGTGAAAAACAACAAGAAAGACTCCAGGAGATACTTCAGCAGCAGAAGACATGTCAGGGAAATTGTGGGCCTGCTGTTGAATGGGCCAGGAGACTTGGTGACAAAAGACACAGCAAAGGTTAAAATACTAAATATCTTCTTTGTTTTTGGCTTTCAGCAGTCCCAGACCCCTGAGACCAAAGGCAAAATCACTTCTCACCACAGTAGAGTCAGCTTTAAAGAGAATAGACAGAAACAAGTCCATGGGACCTAGTGGGATGGTCTCACAAGTGTGGAGTTGGCCAATGTCACTACAAGGTCATTCTCAATTATCTTTGAAATACTGTGTTGATGGGGAGTGTTTTGTGAGGACTGAAAGAAAGAAAATGACACTTCTATTCTGAAAAATATAGAAGAAATACCTGGAAGACTACAGATTGGTCAACCACACCTCAGTCCCAAAGAAATTCATGGAGAAAACCTTCCTGTAAAGCCTTTCCAAATACATGAAGGACAACAGAGTGATTTGTAGCAGTCAGCATGGACTTAAGGGAAAATCATGCTTAACTAACTTGATAGCCTTCTACAACTGGATGATTGGTGGGCTAAGAGAGAGCAGTGGATGCTGTTTTCCTTTTCTTTGACAAGACTTTTGACAGTCTCCCATGTCATCCCTACACACAAGCTAATGGAGTAGAGTCTGGCTAAGTGAAAAGTGAGGTGGACTGATGACACAAAACAGGGAGGAGTGGCTGATACATGAAACGGGTGCACAGCTGAATAGAGGGACCTCAACAGGCTGGAGAAATGGGACAACACATGAACATTTTGAAGCTCAGCAAAGGGAAATATCAGTCTATCCCCAGGAAGAAATAAACCAGGCACCAGTATAACATAGAGGCCAATTAACTCAAAAGGAATTTGACAGAAAATGTCTTGAAGATCCTGGTTTGACAAAGCCAGCAAAGTGCCCTTGTGGCAAAGGGCAATGGTACTTTTCATTAGGCAAAGTGTTGCCAGCAGCTGAAGTCAGGTGGTCGGAACTTCTCATCTGCTCAGCACTGGTGAGACACATCTGGAATAGGTTGGACCCTATGGTCTCAAAGGTCTTTTCCAACCCAGTTGTTTCTGTGAATGCTGGGTCCAGCTCTGGACTCTTGAGTATGAGAGAGGGTGACGGACATGCTAGAGCACATCCAGTGCAGGCCCATGAAGGTGATTAAGGAACTGCTTCTGTTATATTAGGAGAGGATGAGAGTACTGGGGCTGCTCTATCTGCAGAAGGGAAGGCTCAGGGGAATCTTATCCATGTCTGTAAAACTCTGATGGGAGAAGTAAGGAAGGCAGAAGCCAGACACTTCCGCGGTGCCCTGTGACAGGACAAGAGGCTAAAGGTACTAATGGAAACACAGGAAATTCCCCATAACTGTAAGAAAGAACTCTTAGTGTGGACATGAAGAAACACTGCCACAGGTTGTCCAGGGAGGTTGTAGACTCTACATCCTTGGACTTATTCAGAATCCAACTGAACATGTCCCCAAGCAATCTTCTCTTACTGAACCTGTTGGACTAGGCAATCTCCAAAGATGCCTTCCTCTCTCAGCCATTCTGGTAACCAACAGTTCTGTAAATTACATTCTTCTTTGAGTCCTACCTGCCAAAATCTTAATAAAGGCTTCTTCATTCCATTCTAAGATCCTAAATATTGTTTTAGCCATTAAATTACATTGATTTCCATTGATGAAGAAGATAGCACTAGGAAATGCAAGACGAAAGCTCTCTATGTCTGGAAGAAAACAACTAATTTAACAAATTAAGAAACACATTTGTAGGTCGGGATTCATCTGACCTTTACTTGCTGTCTACGTCAGCTCAGCACAAATCATATCCTTGAATGCCTAATACTCTCCTACTAGCTATACAGCACAAGTTGGCTTTTGATTTTGTCAGAATAAGTGGAAAGTACTTTACATAATGATATATATTTGCAATTTTTCCAATCTTATCAGTGTTGTATTTACGGTTCACATATGACATTTCCTCTGTCCTTGCCACTAAAAGAAATCCTACAAGCAATTATTTCCTTACTGACCTGTCCTAGTCAGCTAGAAAATGCTGTCTATTATTTTCTCTTCCTCATTCTGTCACTCATTCACACTCCCCTGATTGACTGTGGAGCTTTATTTTTACTCTTTCTACTTGGTGTTATTATGTTATTTAAGGTTTTAGGAATAATAACTTTAAATAATTGCCCCAAAGTAAATAGAAGTACTAAATCTGCTCCATGTGAGGCTGTGAGCCCATTCACAAAACCTAAAATGCAATGGGCCATCAGACTTGTTTGTCTGGTTGTTGAGTACAGTCCTTAGGCTGCAGATCATAGAGCTGATGATGGTAGTACAGCTCTCCAAAAAGTTTTCAGAAACTGGGTAGCTGTCTGTAGAAATGCAAGATTTAAAGTACTCTCTTTAAAAAATTGTCCATGTTCAGGGATGCTAACATTAAAATGTGTTGCTGGTTTTGAATTTTATTTTATTCAGAAACAGAGGGATGTTCCTGACTGACAATTTTAAACATTTACTTTCACTGGGCTGTCAAAGACAATTATGAATTATACACTGGTGCACTGTTAGTATATAACCTACCTGTGCAGGGTTGAATTTCTATGCACTCATTTATTAATCAAAAATGCCTTTTATGTATTACTAGTTAACACTCTATTACCCCTGTTTGGAAGGCAAGGATGATATGTTGACATAATAGAAGACAGACTAAATTAAAGAGATGCTAAAAGCACTGACATCTATGCAAGATCAAAGGCACATTTGATTCTGATAGCCATCCTTTTTCTTAAAAGTTACTCAAATTCACATTAAGTTGATCAAGAATATGAAGAAAAACCACTTTTATTCTTTTGTATTAGAAACAGATTGTAACCCAAAACTAATTTTGAGACTAAAATTACTTGTGTTAATCTTCTAATCTTTGGACCCCGGAACCTCATTCCCTCAAGTAATTATATTAAACCAACTCAGAAATATTTATCTCTTGCTAATTTCCAGATAGAGAAGGCAATGAAAACAGAATAATTAACCATAAGCAATTTTATTTGTCTGATTATATTGAAGCTTCAGATGGACTCTTTTAAATGGCCAGACACACATGGATGCATTTTGCTTTTTAACCCAGCCCTGAAGGGCAGAACCAGTTTAGGGTTTTGACCCTAGCAAGTCCAACTTTTCCCCTTTTTCTTCTGATTCTTTTTCTAATATTTCTTTTTCTCATTCATTGCATTTATTAGAATGTTAAAGGAAGAGACACAGTCAATTTTAACACCTCACTACCCCAGGATTCCCCAGGAAGGAAACACAGGGCTATTCCCCTTTGAAAGAGTTTAGATTTTCTAGAGATTTGTAATGAAAAGTGTGCCCATGATGCAGTAGGAGGCACAACAGGTTGACAATGATAAAGTAGGAAAGATAGAAAAAAATCAGATACTTCATTATCTTTACAATTACAAGTCCTTGTGTTTTAAAATAAACAATTTAGATGTAAAAGATTGAACAAAGAATGATTACTTTATCACTTTAAAGTATCATTTTTGTAATAAACTTTGAATCTGATCTTATTAGTTTTCTTCCCCCAATTAAGCATGCTTATCCAGGAAATTAGTTTCATACAGTCCAAAAAGTGGAGATAAAATTATCAGTACTACCTAAACATGTATTCCTGTCTCAGTGTTATCTCTTCCTGTTCATTATCCAGTATACTCTGATTCTGTTTCTTTTCCTTCTGGTTATTCTTTCCTCATCTAATTTCTTACACTCTTTCACCTTGAGCATCTCCCACTCTTCCAGTGGACATAAAAAAGTGCCAAAGATCACACTAGATCAAAACTATTTTTGTAAGAAGAACAAATCAGCAAGAAAAGGATGTGATATATAACTGATTTTAAGCTCAACTCTGCTCCCCTACCTCCAATTGAATAAAAACTTTACAGCTTTGCAAGCCAGTCATAATATATGATACTTACCTTCAGGTCTCACCTTTTTTTTTTACAAATACCTGAACTGGGTCACAACATAATTGGACTGAGACCTTTATGTCTTTAACAGGGTTTGTAAAAGAGTTTTATCAGCTTCCTTGGCTAGTATTACCTTAAACCCCATTGCTTTAGCTGGGGTTTGCTTTCAATTTTCCCATGAATTCAATCAGACAGTCAGAATAAAACTCAAAAAGCTGGAACCAAAGTTAAAAATAATCCATGATAATTCCACTGATCTAGTCAAAACTACCACGCAGTCCTCCTTGGAGCATAAACCTGCTTTGTTATGACAAGAGGAGGTGGTATTAAGAGTAATTTAAAGTTATCAAAGGCATATTTTTAAGTTTTGAAGTATTACTTTACACTTGAGGGAGGGAGGGCAGGGAAGAATGAAAATCACTGTCATGTCAGAAGCCAAAGGTAAAATGCAAATTTTAGTCAGAGTTCTCTCTGTGGTATTAATTGTTTCACTTTCTCTTTTGTCTCCAAAGCCAAGATAGTTTTAGACATTTTTAAAAAGAAACACACTGTGGATGACCAACAAAACAGCAAAAGAGTGGCATGTTTTCTCTAAGCACAGTCATTACTAAGGCCACTCAGACCCAGATATTTGCTGATTGTGTAGCTTCAGCAAGAATCAGAAGAAAGCAGTATTCAAATACATGTTTTAAGAGAAGAATTGGAGATTGATTTTGGCTGGCTGTTCTGTTTGTTCTCAAGTGAGGAAGATGAAAATTATGGTGAAAAAGACAATAACTGGGAGTAATGTTTGCTTTTAAACAGAGTGAAAAATAACCATTTTTCTTTTTTGTATTACATGAGAAAGAGACCTGTCAGATTCAACAGGAATAGCCACAACTTTTCTACTTAAACATGGGGTCTGTTTTGCTGACCCATTCCCTTGTCCTCTGAGATCCATGCAGATTTCATTGGGAAGGTTTCACTTCATCTGCCTGTGAAGAAGAAGGGAACCTTCTGACATCTGCCAGCATCAGGAGCAAAGACGAATGATGATGTTTGGCAAATCCAGGAAGGGCATGGGATTTTTACAGGCAAGGTAACTGTAGCAGTTTCCTGACACGTGAAAATACCTTCTATTCTATGTTCACAGACATGCCTGTCTTTTCCTGTCTAAGCATTTGGAAGAGAGAAGAAAGGTGTATCTCCAAATTAAGGTCAGTGTCCGGCCCAACAAGCTTTCCTGGAGTATATGTAATATTTCACAGAAAGCTGGTATATATGTTACAAAATCCAAGTAGTCCATTTGAGAGTTTAAAGTAGTTTATTGGAATAGAAAAGAGCTCAAGTTTTGTTCCCTCTGTATATCTGTTGTGTAATTTGCAATTTCCAAGTCAAACTCATAAACAGAATTATACTTCATGTTCTCTTATTTCTCTCCCTCTTACTGAGGATTTGGTCAATTAACACTTCCCAGTATTACACCTTTAAGGAGTCAGGGAAGTGTGAAATTGTCTTATAGTAGTGACAAGGATGAATAAATCTTCCAAAGTCATTACCATGGCTCTAAATCTGGAGTGAAATTTAAATATAACATATACTACAAGCTGAAAGTATTTGAGCTATTTGCCCAAAATTATTTAAAATCCATGTATATAAAATTATTCATGTTAGAATAGCAATCTGAAATTTGAGTTGTCTCTTAGCTCTGAGAAACTGTTAATATAATTGAATTTTTTCCACCAGCATTTTATTCTGTCCTACCTTTTCTGCTTCACTGTGGCTGGGAAGGGGTGAGAGAGAAGGCAGGTATGTGGACCTGGGATAACTGGAATAATTTGAGTGTTTCTCATGCCTTCCTTACTAAAATTGTTGCTGCATAGCAAGATTGGATTACTAAAATGACTACTGTAGGTATGTATATGTTGGTGTATTCCAATAGGAAATCTGCTTCAGGAAGTAGCAAATTCAACACAATGTCTTTGGATATGTAACTTTCCTCTAGAGACAAAAGTATTGCTGTTATTTGGCCACAGCACAGGTACTTCCAAGCCAAAGGTCTGTTTTTTCACCCTGGAAAAATGAACATATGAAAAGAACCTCTGCTTTTGAGTTCACAGAATAATAGAATTAATCATTGAATCAAACTAAAGTGCTTCAAAGCCACAGGGCAGTCTTGGCCACTGAAATGGAGGCAGTGACACCTTTCAAAGAGTAAATATTCATAGAAACAGAGTGAGAACAATAAGGAACATTCTTCTCTAGCCTGACAATAACAATGCTGTTCAATGAGATAGATGACCTATAGACTAGCTCCTCATCTCACAAGACATACACATTTTATTCAATACCTCTAAAAATGAAAAAGACCTTTCATCCTCTGTTCCTGAATGTGTATTCCTTTATTTTCCTCGGATTTTCACCAACAAAAGTACACTGTTTTCTGAAATTTAGATATTAAACTCTATGTTTGGAATGGGTGAGATGCAAAATTAATGCAATTTATTTTTTTTTCTATTTTTTTATTTATCTTCAGACATGCAGTTGGAGCAACAGCTACTAAAAAGAAATTACTGTGAAAATGAGACAAAATTTTAGATGTCACTTCATTAAAATTGCAGCCACTGATGGAAATTTGACAGGGAAAATATGGGGAAAATCTAAACTAGATGATAGCAAACAGAAAACTTTACCTTTACATGAGATTCTTGGTGTAACCTCCTTAATCACCTGGCCAAGGAAATATTTGAGACTAAAGGCAATAAACAGGAGAAAAGGTAAATAAATAACCCAACACATGGAACTCATTTACAAGCTCTCATAGGAAATTAAGCTATCCATATTTGCAAGATATTTTCTCAAGATCCTGGATGTGGATAATTTTCCCTGATATGTGAGATATCATCGAAAACCTATTTAAATATGGTAAAACCCATATTTAGAACACCTATATAGGACTGTGAATTTGCAATGTAGATGCTAAATGTGGGATTTATCTCAACTGGCCTGAGAGAGCCAAGGTGAGGAAGACTACAACACCAATTGTCACCTTTGGCTCTGACTTTTTGAAGAGAGCAGCAAGAATGTTTTCTACGTATCAATTTGTGGGATCTTTGCTAAAGGTCTTTATTAACTCACTTGAATCCCACCAGAAAAGACAAAGTATATTTTCAGAAAGCTTTTTCAGGCTTTGCAGTATGAATTGAAACCAAATCAAATCCTTGTTTACCTTTTGCACTGCCCAGTATTTTTCTATAGAAACTCTAAAGTTTTGCCTATTTATTTCATTTCTGTTGTGATTTCTTTTTTACTGTGAAGATTGTCCAATTTAGAGTAAATTGTCTTGCTAAAGTAATCAGGGGAAATGGATGTCAGAGATCAATTCATCCAATTGCATTAAATGAGAGACAAGATTTTCTTTACTCATTTAATTATACCAAATAACATCTGCAAGACATACCTACCCTTCAAAATGAAGAGACATGTATAGAGCACTGGGATTCATTCCAGGACTAGCATCAAACCTTGAGGAATTTCAATCAAAGTGAGAAAAGTTACAGTGCTGCTGTAAAATAGGATTGTGTGCAGATCTTCTGTGATTTCTTCCCCAGTAGATATGGGAAACAGCTTTTCCTTCCAAATGGATTTCTAAAAGTGATTTTTAAAGCCAAAACAATTAAAAACACAACATGTTGTCTACCGAGGCTGTTTTGTGTTTAAAAAAAAACAAAAAAAGAGATTAAGAGACATTGTGAAAAAGAGAACTTTTAAAAATTAAGAAAGATCCATTTCTTTCTCAAGCTATTCACAAGGCACAGGGCCTCATTTTCCTCCTCCTCAACCCAAATAACAAATAAATATCCTGCAAAAATATTTGGTATTCAAAACTCCTGCTTCAAGCCTTAAGCAGTTTCTTTAAGCCTGCTTCCCTGGAGTCAAAAATATGTTTTTAATGGTGATTTTATGATGTTATTGGAGCAGACATAATGAAATAAGAAAACTAACTTATTAGGTAGAGTTTGGTGAGGAATTTTACGATCACGTTGCATTACAATTCTGAGTTCTGAGTAGAAGCTAGAAGAGTTAAATATTAGCAGTATATGATACACTGTTATAAACACATAAAAAAAGGAGTTTCATAAAAAGCAATCATTTTCTTGTTCCCTATGGCTGATGTTTTTCAACAGTTGACCAATCATTAGAATATGTATACATATATATTTTAGTATATAATATATATATTTATATTTAATTACACATTCTAAAATAGCAGTTCCAGGTAGTACCTAGTGGCACCTAGGTACAATATGTAGCCACTCTACCTAGGATACTTGGCTGTTAATTATAGAATATGCTGAGTTGGAGGGACCCATCAGGATCATTGAGTCCAAAGCAACAAAATTGTGAAAGGTCTTTAGAGTCTGTATAAATATTGGTGTGGGTTATTATAAAGACATGTGAGTAAAAAAAAAAAATTAAATCCCACAGCCAACATTGCAATGCTTTTAAAATGTTTTTAGTGAGATGCCAAAGATGCAACATTGTACATCTAATTAAAAGGAGACTTTATGTTCCTCTAAGAACCCAAGCCTGTTCAATGAGTTTCATTTTATATGGAAATGCACTGTGCTAAGAACAGTTTACTGCCTTTTCCTAATATAAATCCATCAATGACCTAATGGACCTATGCTTGCTTTTTAAAAAGAACAGTGGATGTCATGAACCTCCCTTCTAGAAAGCTAAAACCCCAACTCCCATCCTCTAGTGTCAGTGACCTCTCTTCTACAATACTTGCAGCTGTGGACACAGTCCCAAATCTAATTTGAAATGGGTTGCAAATAAAAAGAAGTAGTACCAAGCTAAAACCAATTACAAATGAGATTGCAAACAGATTCTGAGAGTCCCATTTTGATGGAAGATTTTACTTTCTGTAGCAGTATTGCATCAGGAAATCCTACATGCTACACTTTTTAATATGCTAGATTTCACTGATGTGAGTGATTTAATAAACAGCCTAAAATAGTAAGGCAGAGATGCTGCTTGCCACTGTAGGGAGAAAAATTCTGTGGCCAAACCTCACCTGAAGCTGAAGATGGCCAGAATTGTGGGGAACAATAAAATGAGGTTTTCAAATATATTAATGGCAAAATGCAGCGTAGAAATAACATCAGCCTGTTACAGGATGAGGGTGATAACCTCAGAAATGGGGACATGGACAAGGCAAGAGGGGGGCAGCAGTCCCAGCATCACCAGCTGGGCATGGGAGGGGATTGTCCTTCTCTTTTCTGACCTGAGGCAGCCTCACCTTGAACATTGTGGACAGTTCCGGGCATCACTAGACAGCAAAGACATTGAGGTATTAGAGAGGGTCCAAAGGGTAACAAAGATGGTGAAAGGGCCTCAAGGGGAGCCATGTGAGGAGCGGCTGAGGGCACTTGGTCTGCTCAGCCTGGAGAATACTGAGGGAAGACTTCACTGCAGTTACAACTTCCTTGTGATGGGATGAGGAGGGGCAGGCACTGATCTTTTCTTTGTTGTGACCTGTGGCAGGACCCAAGGGAATGCCCTGAAGCTGTGACAGGGTACGTTCAAATTGAATATTAGAAAGATTTCTTCACCCAGAGGGTGGTTGTGCACTGGAACCGGCTCCCCAAAGAAGTGGTCAGAGCACCAAAGCTGTCTGATTTCAAGAAGCACTTGGACAATACTCTTGGGCACATAGTGAGTATCATGGATGGTCCTGTGCAGTGCCAGGAATTGCATTCAATCATCCTCATGGCTCACTTTCAACTCATATTCTGTGATTCTGTGATTTCATGTGACTGAGTAGAGCAGTCCAATTGGGTAACAAAGGGCCTGTTATTCCAGTAATTTCACAAAATGCCTACAAATTTGAGTCATTCCACAAAGTGTCTTCCTGAAAAATCATTTTCTAAGGTCTTACAATTTTGATCATTTAGTGAAGTGACTGGTTTCACAACATAAGAGCAATGTAAACAAAATGGGAGACTATGGCCACATTTAAGTAAAAGCAAATAGTAATAATTTCAAACATCTATCCTCAAGAATATTATCCTCCATGTATGAATATTTATTCGGTTTTAGGTATATACACTTGGGTGTATATAGAAGCAAAATATACTTTAAAGTTGTAAAAAAATTAAGGAGGCATTTATACAGTACATATTAATGTCATACACTATGAAAGATTTCTAGACATTTGAACTTTTAACCCATAACTGGATAATTGGCTTTTCGGAGAGCAAAAGTGATAATTTTTGTCACCTCCACTCCATATTTAAATGTGTGCTATGTGACTGAAACGAGATGGGAACAAGAGACATGCTGTATCTAGCAGTGAAATAAGACAATAAATCTCAAATCCCTCATTCAGCCTTGATCAAATCATGTGAGCAGTGCCATCAGGGTTGATGCAGAAGCAATTCACAGTCCATGTTTGGAACTGTACTCTAAATTTAATTTTATAATTATAAAGTCTCTGTAGGCACATGAGAGTTTTGAATGTTCATAAACTCATAGAAGTGTTGTACACCATTTTAATTTTTTTATTCAGAATTATATTAAAACTGACTTATTTTTTTATTGTTCATATCTTGCCTGTTCTGCAAAGAAAGAGGCGGGATTTTTGAACCAGTGTTATTCTGAGGCCATGCAATTACCATTGCACTGTAACACATGCTTGAAAGATAAAAAGTCAGATTATGAGAAAAGTGATTTTTCTAAGCAAAGAAAGTGTGACAGATACCTGCTCTGAGGATTTTCACTGAAGCATTTTATGACGTCTTGTAGAAAACCCTTGAAAAACCCTAACATGGTGGAAATTCCAAAAGGAAATGTATTCTAAGTAAGAGACTGACAAAAATGAGGAATCCAACACAAATGAGAGACAAATTGTCCTTCCCAAAAAGGATGCATAAGTTTTTCAAAAGCACTAAAAGAACCATTCTTGCCTAGAGATTTATTCATAACCTTTCAGTAAAACATGGGAATACACCTATACACATTTTTGGTGACATGAAAGTGGAAGTTAATATCAATACAAGGAAAGATCAGGATATGATACTGACAAAAGATTTTATTTTGGCTTACAAAGAAATGACTGTATAAAGACAAGTAGCTGGAAAACTACAAGTTTTTCTGCCTCTAAGGCAGTGAGGTTCTCCAGCACAGAGTTGCTACCTGAAGGGAAACTGTGCACCTATATGTGAGAACTTCTTAGTGTCCCATATGAACACGTAAGCATCTCTTTCAACCTATGTGCAATAATTTTTTATGACCAAAACCTCAAAAGGCAGCAAACATAAACAGTTTTATGTGTAAGTTTGGTAAGGTCTTCAAAATGACTGTGTGCAAGGTGCCTCTGATCAACATGATTGGGCTTTGTAACAGATCTAACTCATAATTGCATTTTTTTATACTTCCTTACACATTTGATTCTTTTTCAGATTATAAATCTAGCATTCTTGTGATGTATTTTATTTACATATAAATAAATACATTTTAAACAATATAATATTCTTAGGTACAATTTACGTTGTTAGCCAGCTTTATAATACTGTAGATATTTCATTATCCTGATTATACCATCAGGTAATGTTAAATAAAACTTTTTCTCCATTTCCAACTTGTCTTCTATAATCAAATACAATTAAATCAGAGACAGAAAGGCATTTAAGCTATTAGCTCAGGCTGGGTTTATTTCACAGAGCTCTGTTCAGAAGTTTATTTCATGTTTTGTTGAATAGGTTTAATCAGTACAGTACAACTAGTAAGAAATTAATTGATTTTTAAGTCGTGTAAGCAGTTCAGATCTCATGCACAGGCCTTATTCTTAATTATAAAAGGTTACAGTTGAATTCTTTCAATATATGTGACTATAACACAAAGTAGGCTTAAAAAAGTAGGTCAGCTCTTCATCACAAGTGCAAAGCAATGTCCTTCATATTTCGGTACAGTGTGAAAACCAGAATAATCTGTGGTGCAAAAGTTACATTCATATAAACACAGCTTTTCTAACCAATGCGATTGCTGTATCTCCAAACATTTCCCATAAACCACGGTATGCATTCTGATTAATTTTATAATTGTTATTTATAAAGTGTTTCATCAGCAGATAAAGCAAGAGTACCTATGCCTGTGCTGTTTTCCTCATAGATTCATCTTGAAGAAACTCTATTTTAAGAGGTCTAAATTATTAAATACATCCTTATATTAAATCTGACTTGCATTTAGCTGAGCTGATTTTCTTAAAAACATTATAGGTGGAATTACATGGTCCATTATAGACTTAGTAACTGGTTTCATAGGTTTTGTGCTTGCTTTGTTTGATGACGTCTTTGAGGACTCTGTGGTTGATCTCGGTAGCAAGAACATTAATTTAAATTTATGTTTAAAAGGGTGAAGGTTCCAAAAAGCTGTCTGCAAAATATACATCAAATTAGAGGAGTGTTTTTTCATATAAGATTTCCTAAAAATATTTTCATTTTTTCTGTATCTTAACAATACTTCTTCGACTTGAGTTCACAAACACCTCCTGGAAAGCCCACACATGTTAAATTCCCCCTTTTCATCATCTAGAATCTCATTCTTCCATTTTCTGCAGGAGGTGGAGATCCAAGTTAATGCTGCTTTTATAGTTTTTATCCACCAGAGACAGCTCAGGGATTTTTTTGCACCTTTACCATGAAAGTCTGTTGAGGAAGCAGTGTCTTACACTAGTTCCTCATAAACTGGGAAACTCCCTTGCGTGGAGCAAAATATTGGGGATCTTTCTATATTTTAGTTGAGTCACAAAGAGATTTCCTGCTGCAATCTTCTTTTCCTAATATTTTTCCCCATTTTTTCACCTAATTTTTAACTGTATATTGCTATTAATAAACCCTATGGTTTATCAATTCTGTAACAGCAAATTTCTGCAATCCTCACTGCATTTCCTCTTTTATGCAGTTTATCCAGAGAGATTTGCCAAAAATCATACAGACAGAACAACACAAATGAATTGAACTCAAGAGTTTAGACTCTCTCTTGACCTAAATCTCATCATTTTCCATTCATTGCAGATGCAGGTACTTACCAAAACTCACACTGAAATCAGTAAATACCAGCAAGCAACAGCATTCCAATAATTTTTAACTGCAATGGAAAAGTAATCAAAGGAAATAAATCTCAGAAAGAAAATGAAGTTGTACACAGTGAGGGGAAGCCTAGGGCTCCATGAGCAAAGCAGTTAAGACAGCATTGTATGGCACTTAGGCTACTGTAACGTTGTGACATATTACACGTTCTTGTGACTCAGGAGAAGGATGACATTTCCTTGATTTTAACTTTTGGGTTGCTTTTGAAAACTAACCATTTAGCTGTATTTTTTAAATTTAAAATAAAAAACTAAAAATTAAAAAAAAAATGTGAAAGCAAGGAAACAATGTTTTTTCCACGTTGATAACCAAGACATCCACTAGTGTCATAGAGTTGCTGAATTGAGGCTCTTACAGGACGAACCACAAGGGGTGACAAGCAGAAAAGCTAAAGAAGCAGAATGAGAAAATAACAGCAAATGAAAAGGTGAGAACATCTGTGATGTGCAATGAGGTCAATTTGCCAATACCAGCTTCACCTTCACTAATACAAATAGTAGAATTATAACAAATCAGAGCTGAAACTGGATACCCTGAGTGTATGGCAGGTTGTTCCTTGAGAAACGATGAAGACCGTGTCTCTAAGCCAGAAACCAGGAACAGGAAAATATCTGTTCCTTCATGCTTCACATAGTGGAGCTTGTCCATTATGTCTTTACTGAATCACAGAATCACAGAAAGGGTCAGGTTGGGAGTGACCACAGTGGGGTCATCTGGTCCAACCTCCCTGCTCAAGCAAGGCCATCCCAGAGCACATGGCATAGGATTGTGTCCAGGTGGTTTTTTAACATCTCCAGTGTTCTCAACCTCTCCAGATTATCTGTTCCAGTGCTCAGTCACCTGCACAGTGAAGAAATTCTTCCTCATGTTCAGGTGGAACTTCTGTGCATCAGTTTCTGCCCATTGCCTCTCTCCCTGTTGCTTGGCAACCCGGAGAGGAGCCTGCAAAAGACTCCATCCTCTCAATATCCTTCCTTATACTTATAGAGAGTGATGAGTTTCCCTCTCAGTGTTTTCTTCTCAGGGCTGAACAGGCCCAGCTCCTTCAGCCTTTCCTCATAAGAGAGATGTTCCCAGCAGCCTGAGCAGCTGGGTAAAGTTGGCTAAAGGGAAGTCAGAGAAAAAAGATGGCCGAGACAATTATATACCTGTATGCAAGCTTATAAAAGTATTTGAGATGTTTTTGCATTTCATTTGAACCTGATGTTCTTAGATTTCATTTTGAAACAAGGCCTTACTCTTCTGAGACTTTCCTAGAAAGAGCATTCTCTTTTGTCATGTCTGATGACTAATTCAAATCAATAATAATTTCAGGCAAGACTTAACATATATTACTAAGATTTTAAGCATTGCATCTGTGACTATCATGAATTTATAAGTCATTTCCCAATCTGAAACTAGAAATCAGTAATTCAAAGAGGAAAAATGCTGAAGTGCATGAAATTAAAAAAAAAAATTAAAAAACCAAAACCACCACTTTTATTTGGTTACTCTTTTCCCACGCTTACTATCTGTAATGCACAAAAGACACTAGGCATGGGCTCTCAAATTCTCAATAAAGAATCTTGTTAAAACAGAGCTGCAGGAAGTGTGCACAGGGAGGCAGATCATATCTGATCATAATCACTGCTTTCCTGCCTGCTTCAGTCCATCCCAACATAGCCATACCAATACCTCTGAAATGTGACAGATTTTTTTTCACTACAAACCTTTTCTGTAATTTTTTTCAGTAATGAGGAATGTACAAGGCACACATAAACTCAAGAGATAAATGAAACTTGAATTGCAGAAAAGGCAAATTTTAAAATTTTAATGCATTCTATTCTCCCACAAGTACTTCTTTATCAAATTTTCCTCAGACTGTTAATTCTGAGGTTTGTCATCACAGCAGTCTCTATAGACAGCTACAGTCTATTTTTTTTCACCAGAGAGGGAAATGTTAAAAACAATAGACCAAAGCCTTTTTAGCTATATTGTTTGTTTTTTCTCCGTATCTACTTGGAAAGAAAACAAACCAAACTACCATCCTTAGGGAAAATATCAAGAAACCATTCCAAGAAAATATATGTGAGGGAACTAGAAATTTGATCCACTTTCCAAAACTGGACTATTATAAATTGAAGAATTATATATATTGCGTTGACACAGTCATTTACAGAGATTCAGGTTATGAAACCAATAAAATTTTACATACATGCAATGACACCAAGCTCCTAGTTTGTTTGAAGACCTGCCTGTCAAAAGTGCTCAACATCCATCATGCTAGAACTGTTCTAAGAAGAAATTAAGCTAACCTGTACCAGTAAGATAAATAAAATAAAATAAAATAAAATAAAATAAAATAAAATAAAATAAAATTATAAAATCTCCAATGTATTATTCTCTCAATTATCAATTTAGTGAGTTTCTCAAAGGATATGAGCTTTAAGTTTGTGAAGACTTTGCCAGGAATAATATGTCTGATATGTTTATGTGGAAGGAGAACTTGGGCAGCATTTACCCTCTCAACTATCTTCCCAATCCATGGGTGCCTGCCATCTAACACACTTGAGAGAGTCCTTTCCAGTCCATCAAACACTCTACACTAGAATCCTATTTGTCTTTGGTCCAAAAATATTGTAAAAAGTCCATTTCTTTAACTGTCTAATTAATGGGAGCAATTTCCCATTCTCATTCCCCATTGTCATCATATATGTAAAATAACATTTCCCTTCCCTGCCCAGTGTTTGCAACTCTAAGGAACAAAAAAACTCAGAGAACAGAGATAAGATGTTTCAGTACATAGTGAAAATTATCAGACACTATCAGTGCGATGTTCATTCTACGTGTTGTCTCTTTAATTCCTGTTTATAATCGACAAATTAACCTTGGGATGATGCTATGGAAAGCAGAACACAAAATATGAATGGCAACAGAAAAAGGAAAAGAAAAGCAATTACGTAGTGCTGTCACATTTAAAATAAGGTTGTGTAGTAGAGTCAAAACAGATTAATTCATTATGTGCACCTTGCAATGCCTATATGCACTCCCTCCTCTGTCAAAAACCTGCATCCTCTCAGTTTATTCACCTTCATGCTGCAGACACCGAGGTCACAGCACGAGAGCAAGGAGACAACAGAGCCAGCGCAAAACAGCCTCAGTGGGCTGCAGGGCCTGGAGCTCCTCTGCTGCCTGGGACACACAGCCACATCTTTTCTGAACCCTGCTGATGTGAGGACACATCCAGTAAGGTGACAAAACTATTGGTGTATGATTAGGAAGGTGAAATAGACTTAATGTTTGAAGTATTTGCTTACTTTATAAATGTAAGTCTGGATATTCGACTTCTGGGAGCCTACATTGGTCTTTCCTGCTGGGGAGATGAGGTTTTACAGTATTCTTTACAAGTTAATGACCTGAGCTTCCAGGCACTTTTTAACTCCCTTTCAATACACCTGTGTGTATACTACACTGTAATGCCATTGGAGATAATTATTTTCACTCTTCAATGTCAATATAATGACAAGGTGTCATTTGTTATCTCTATAATTCTGTATAATTCATTGCAGAATTTAACAATACATTATTCATTTGACTAAATTAATTATCATTCATTAGCAAAATATATAAATAAATGAAATCAGTCACAAAATCACACCTATCTTACTAAAAGTTCTCATTTTAATGATGTGTTCCACTTGTTGTGATTATCAGTTGGTAGTTGGGGAATTAACCAGTTCTAGACTATCATAAAAATAACTTCCAGCACTATCTTGATTACATCTTCTTTATCTTTTAGACACAAAAATAGTTTTGAATAGCTCCAAAGAAGATTTTAAAATTCCCAAGAAAAATTTAATAGCCTTCTGAGCATCCTTCTGACTTACTTGTTTTTCAACCACATAGATTTTAAGGACACCTCTTAATAGAATAAGAAGATTCTTGCATATAAGTACTTCAGACTACATTATACAGTCTTATGTTATAGAATGTAATATTTCAGAATCTTTCTGAATTAATGAATTCAAATACTATGGAAAATATTCTTAAAATAATTGGTTTGGTTTTGGTTTGTTTGGGTTGTTTTGTTGGAGACAAACATCAGTCTAAAGCTCTGTAAGTTATGTTATATATACTATTAAATTTAGATATCATATATGATATTATGTATGTCATAATGCCTGTTACGACAGCAGGGATCAGAAGGGATACAAAGTCATCAATTCAGAAAGAAAAGTAGATTAAAAATGCATAATAAAATTAGACATAAAAGATTTAGCTTCCCTGCTGCACTTTCAGTAGATGTTGAAAGCTGAGCAAAAAAAGTCAATCTGAGTTCTCATTCCTAATAATGACTCAGCAGAAACTTTCTTAAATTTTATACTCTTATTCTGAACATATAATAAATATATTATGCCACCCAATTAAAAATACATAAAACTATCCAGAACAAATGTCCAGAGGAGTAGTAAAGTTAGTGTGACTAAGATAATAAAAGTAAACACATAGTTCAAAGTCCCTGGCAAGAGAAAGAATGAAAATTATTGTTATCTAATGAAAGTGTTTCTTATACTACTCAGGAATATTATAAAAATAAAGGAAAAAGGCATGAGAGGACTGAGCTAAAGAATGGGTCAGTGCTGATTTACATGTGTGCCAGAATCTCACTTGAACAGATTCTTCATTGAACAGTCCATTTATCTAGCATGTTTTTTCCTCACAACACATGCAAATTAAGCTATAAACAGTAGTAAAGGCATCATAAATTTCACACTGCTCACAGTAAACATAAACTTCATCTCCATCTCTTCACATTGTCTTCACAGACCCCTTGGTTTCCAAACCAGAAATTATGGAGTTCCTTCAGGTGGCAAATCAGATAGCCAAGATGTTCCTCACTACTTTGTTGATCCTCCAGTTCAATCTTTAGTGTGTCTTTGCAGACCAGTTCACTATTTTAACACATGACAAGTAAAGTAGTCTCCTTCATTTCCAGAAAACAAAGACACAAAGGTTTCTAAATCTTCATTTCTGGAAGTACTCAGTAGTTTTGGTTTAAGAATGGAAAAAGGATAGATAAGATAGATAGATAGATAGATAGATAGATAGATAGATAGATAGATAGATAGATAATATGCACCTGTTTTTCTTCCTGTCCTATGAAAGGTGGAATTTGGGAAAAGGAATAACATCCACGTCAGACTTTTTCATCTTAGGTCTTTGTCCTGGCGTACCTTCATCTGACAACAAAGTGCCATGCAGCTGATTACCCACATCCCCGTGGGATGAGGATGAGAATCAGAAAAAAAGGATAACGAGACTTTAATAACTGAGATGAAATAAAATAAAATAAAATAAAATAAAATAAAATAAAGCATAGAATCATAGAATTATTTGGGTTGAAAGGGAGTTTAAAAATCATCTAGTTTGACCCCCCTGTTACAGGCAGGGACATCTTGCACTTGATCAGGTTGCTCAAAGTCCCATCCAACCTGGCCTTGAACACTTCCAGGGCCGGGGCATCCACAACTTCTTTGGGCAAACTGGCCCAGTGCCTCCTCACTCTTATTCACTCTCAGTGAATAAGAATTTTAAATAAAATGGTGTGTTAAATTTTCAGGGGGGAGGGGTATTTTCTGCCAAATTTCTATACCCTTAACAACAGAAGGGAGAAAACAGAAAGAGAGAAAAGTAAAACACTAGAAAGACAAATGATGCACAGTGCAATTGCTCACCACCCACTGACATATGCTCAGCCAGTACCCAAATAACAATCAGCCCCTCCTGCCAAACTCTGCCCAGTTCATACCCTGGCCATGATATTCTGTGGTGTGGAATATCCCCTTGGCAAGGTTGGGTCAGCCATCCTGACTGTAATCCCTCATAGATTCTTGTGCACCTCCTTAATAGCAGAGCATGAGACACCAAAAAATCCTTGTGATAAACACTACTTTGCAAAACTGAAATATCTGTGTGTTGTCAACATTATTCTCATACCAAATCAAAAAACACAGCACTGTAATAGCTACTTAACTCTATCCCATACAAAAACGGGACAATTTTAAAGTTCTGTAATCATCCAAATGTTCCAATGATCTAATTTGTTTAGCTTTCCATTGATAGCTACCCAGAATGACTTTGTATAGTCAAAGAAATTGGCAGTCAATTGGAGATGCTTCTATCACTCATATTGTAGATAGCAGCTGCCAACTGTAAGTGAAGAAAGATTTTTCAGTATTTCCTGTTCCTAGTTCTCCAGATTGCATCTGGATTGGTTTATTCCTTCCTACTTATGCATCATGATGGTGTGTGCTCACTCTCAGATCTCTGAATTTGGTTCATTTCCCTGGACTCGCAGTTTTGTTGAAATTCATCTTTGAGCCAAGTGTTTTTATTAGCATAACACACTGTCTAAATGAAGAAATTCTAGGGCTATATCCAGCTATCCGTGTAGAAAAATCCTAATTTTCAATTAAATCAGTGTAGGTATCTTTATATATTCAAGACCAAAGACTTCAGAGTTTCTGTTAGATGGAATGATAACATGTCTTTGGCTTGGACCACTGGGGTGAGATCAAGTACAATTGCATTGGGTCAAGCCCTAAAAATACAGTGTAAAAATGAGCTAAACTTCTCTTTAAAAGCTCTGATGGTCACCACTGAACAGCATCCCTTGTATCAGGAGAGTATATATTAGCTTGAGGCAGGATCCCACAGGAGGCAGCTCTGAAGGACAGTGACACAGAGCAGCTGATCAAGAACAGTCTCTACAAAGCACACAGATGAACTCTTACAAAGTGCAGAAATCTAAGAAAGAGTGGTCAAAGGCCAGCATGGATGAGCAAGGGACTTAAGAATGAACTCAAAAAAAGAAGTATTCAGGAATGTGGACACGGACAGGACTCCTAGCAGGAATGTAGAGATAATGCTTAAACTTAAGGAGAAGATTTAGGAAAGATATCTCAGCTGGAGCTGAAACTAGCAAGGGATGTGAAGGGCAACAACCAGGGCTTCTATACATACGTCACCAACTAAAGTACAGAAGTTATGGGACCAGTGTTTAATGGGGCCAGAGACCAAATGGCAAAAGACACAGAAAGGCTGATTTTCCATCTATGCATGAAGTCACTGTTTTCTACAAAGAAATTGCTGACTTTGTGAACAAGAGTACTACAGTTGAGGTCATTTACTTTAAATGCAGCAGGGCTTTCCAAGCAAATTCCCAAACAATCCTATTACCAAGCTGGTGAAATACAACTTTGATAGGTGTAAAGTTAGGCAAGCAGAAAATTATTGCCAGATTACCAAACTGAAAAGGCTGTAATCAGGGCTTCAATGGCCAAGCTCTAGGCAATACTCAGGAGGAGGAATTATACTGAGGCCAACTCTGGTTTTTGTTTTTATAAATGTCCTGAATGATAAAATGCAATGCATCCTGAGAAAGTTTATGGATAATATCAAACTGGAGGAGTGTGAATGATACCAAGCCAACAACAGGTTTTCTGTTGAGAAGGACGTTGTAAGTCAGGGGAAATGCATTTATAGAAAATTTATCAGGCTCAGCCATAGGAAATGTCAAGTTCTGCACCTCAGAGGACTAACTCAAGAACTGGTACAGGCTAGAAGGTGACTGGCTGTAAAGCAGCTTTGCAGAAAAAGGCTTGTGTGTCCCAGTGGATAACAAGTTAAGTGTGAGTCAGCAGGAAGCAAAGGAAGCAAATCACAACCTGAGCTGTGCTGTCAAAAGTATAGCTGGCAGATTGAGGGAGGTGACATTCCTGTCCTCTCAACCCTGGTGAAACACATCTGGAGTTCTTGGTCCAATTCTGTCCTCTCAGCTGAAGAGAGACATGAACACATTGGAATGAGCCCAGTGGCAGCCCACTGATAGAGGTGTGGAGTGCATGGCACACCAGGAAAGCTTGGAGAGTTGGGTTTGTTCACTTGGGAAGAGTAAGGTAAGGAAGAAACTAAAGAGAGGATACAAAGGATGTAAAGCCAGGGGCTTTGAAAGTTTGCAGCAAAAGGACAAGAGGCAACTGACACAGACTGCCCCACAAACAGAAGTTCTGTAAGAGAAAAAAAGAGAAAAGGTCTTCATAGCAAGGGTGGCAGAAGATAAACAGGTACACACAGAGGGGATTTAAATTACATCCTTGGACATACTCAAAAACCAGGCCCTGTCTCATGCAATGAGTTGAATTGGGCTTCCTAAATTACTAACCTAAATTACCCCTGATTCTTTCAGCTATTTTTCATTATTGCACTGACGATATATTAGTCCTTAAATTTTACAATAAATAATACTTATTATTTTGATGTGAAGTAAAATACATTCTGATACAGCATATGATGGAAAAACAGACTGAATTATTTATAGCTACAGTTTCATAGAGAAAAACAAGGATGAATTCCATGGGATTTGACCCCAAAACTAGAACCAGAAAATATTTTTATTTATATATTTTAAAAGGATAACTATACGTTTCATGTTCTAATTCCTAAAAGTTGAAAATTAGCATCTAGTTATTTTTCATAAAGCAACTAGTAGGGTGAATAATTCATGAGGATTTTCATTTTCAGATTTAACAAATAACATTCTGGATCTCTTCTTATAATCAAAAAACCCCAGAGAAAAGTTCCCAGTGTAGCACATCTACACTTCCTTCTTTCCCAACAACAACTTGACACATAGAATATCATCCCATGCAACTGAAACTGTCAAACTATTTCTTCTTCTCTTGCTATTTATGAGTGGGTTTTGGAGTGTTGATTGCAAAATTTCTCCATAAAAAGGCTTTCAGAATTTTTATGCAAACTTGCCATGACCACACACTGACATATAAGATTTTTTTAAAGGACATTTTAGAAAACAGGTATGCTAAAAATAATAAAATTCAAAAACTATACTGCAGGTTAATTCTGTGAATTGCTTCACATTTATGTGCTGAGGAGTCTCCATGTGGATCTTGAGCCTAAATATGGTACTCAGAAATTAAAGGAACAGTCATACAATGTGCTTTTTGTGTTGAAGCAGAACAACCTATTTTAAAAATAGCAAGTAACAAACTTGTTTAATGAGTTAATCACAAAGGAGCAGCAACCCCTGTCAACAGCACATTTCAACAAATAAATCTGAATAATGAAAATGTATATGCTGAGATTGTGCTCCATTCATATACAGTTCATTAACAAACAAATTACATGGAGTAAACAAATTAAGTTTTGCTGACATATTTCCCAGGCATCAGTTATCATTGACAGAACATTTACATTTGCAAATAGGTTTCTCTAAGAAATATGAGGAATCTTGTTAGGTACCAAGGTACACTTCATGTCTGATCAAGAACAAAGCCTGTCTCTACAGACACTGAGGAACTTGTAGTTTTGAGGACATATTTATCTTTGTCCTTAAAACAGAATTGCATCTCAGCTCATCAGAAGAACATCGTGATTCTGTATTTAAGGCCCACCACATGTAAAATGAAAAAAGTTCTCAAATGTATCTAAAAGTCATATAAACATTTACTCCCAAGGCTGCTGACAATAAATGATGAAAGAATAATGAGAAAATAGACCAAATCATTTTGCAGACAGAAATATAGGTCCAAGAACTTTTGTTTTCATTGGCATAATTAAGGATAGCCATAAAAAACTGATTGGTGTAGGACTACATCATCAGTTGTATCATTAGGATACCTGATAATATATCAGACATCATGAGTTTTCAGATGGATGTGTACTTGAAACAAGGTTAGTCACACTATGCTGACCTTTCAGAAGTATTCAGTCTCATAAACTGACTTCCCCCAAAGGAAATATCCTTTAGTCATCTTCCAGAATCCCGGAGTGAATTTCCCTTAAGGTCTGAGTCTGCAGTTAAGATGGTACTGTTCACATCATGGAAACTTGCTTACAAATTTGGAACCATGCATTTTGCCTCCTTCAAGCAGAGAGATTCCACAGAGCCACACTTCATAAAGGTCAGCAAGCTTCTCCAGTCTTTAGAGGTCTACAGCTTTGTCTCTTCTCACCCAACACTTCTCCCACAGCCTCGACACTATTTTGCTCCAGAATTTCTAGAAAGAGAAAAAATGTACTGCCTTAGCTATGAAACTCCTGTGGGATTCTATCCCTTTGAGACAGAAACATACATCCTTGATGTCGTGGGTTTAATGTGCAAGTACTTCTCTGTATCCTGTGAAATGACAGATTTTCAAAACAAATGTTACACATTACATAGGAACATAGCAGGCTCCATTTAATATTAGACTTCCATTTATAACTGAAGGACTCTTAAGATACAGGGAGCTGAAAATACTCCAGAATTATTAACGCTATTATTTATCAGAATACTAATTCTAAGCAAAAGTGATGAATATGCACCTTCTCCCTCTTGCTGGTATAGACATCATAATATGTTTCTTAGCAGTAAACACAAAAAATTAATTATATTTCTCCACAGGGACAGAAGTATATAAAATGTGTTGTGAAACAAAGAATGCATCTATACTCAGAGTAATTTAAAATATAACTTGGATATGACAACAACCAGCTCTGATGCTTCTGTTTCTTGCATACATCTCAAAGGAACGGTAGATCTTGCTTTAATATATTTGTCCTCCTTCATTAACAAAGTTCACCTGTGCCTTTTTTCTTCTGAGGCAGAAAAATCATTCAGGGGGCATGTATTTCTGAGCTTAATCACAGTCCTTGCTAAATCCTCTACATAGAAAGTCAACAGACTGTGTTAATTGGACCAAACCCTTGTACCACACATATCTCTCTGAACTGATTAGCTGTGAACAAGGTATATTTATAGTTCCCACTTGTGGTGTACATAACCACTCACCCAGGATCTGTTCTCTCCTCTGTGGGCTAGAGGACTCCATAATGAACTGCTTTGGTCTCCAAAATCTAACTCTAATAAAGCATTTCCATTCATATTATTCAGGTTTTCATCACTGTTGATCTTGTTTTCAACTTTAGCCCCTCGGAAACCACGTAACAGGTAGAACAAGTGTTCAAGGAGAATTTCTTAAACACAGGTATTTCTGCTGAATCTCCTAAAAATACTGCAGAGCTACCAAACAATCAATTTCTGCCAAGACCCCTCAGAGTCTTCATGTGAGTTTTGTTTGAATTAAGGTCTCCATGGAAATTAATTTCAGTACCCGTGTCTTCAGGTGTTATTCCTGGTGTAGCTGGGCTGATTTCCTTGCTGTAGAAGTACTCCTAGTGGGGAGAATTGCAAATAAAAAAGTAAAACTCATGGGTTGAAATAAAAACTTTATAAAAATAAAATATATGCATGTATTATAATAATTAATTGCAAAAATGCTAATTATAAATTTTATAATAGCAATAAATAAAATGAAAAGGAAAAAAAGGGAAGAATAAAATCCAAGAGAAACAAGTGATGCACAATATAATTGCTCAGCAGCTGCTGACCGATGTCCAGTCAGCCCATCCCTGAGCAGTCATTGGAGGCTGCTGATGCTTTCCCTCAGTTTATAAACTGATGTTCTCTGGCATGGAATAACATCCTGGTCTTGGCCTTGACCACATGGCTCTGGGCCCCATCCCCTCATGGCCACTGTGAAAAATTAACTCCGTCCTTGGCCAAAACCAGGACATGGTATAAAATCCAGAGACCAGAGTCAGTGGCAGCCCCATCCTTTGCAATCCCTTGCCACTCCATCTGCAAACCAGACACCATGTTCTCCCAATGAAAGTTAAAACTGTAAAGCTGTGTCACAAGCATGAGAGGAATCCATAAAATGACACTGCACAGTTCTTAAAATAGCATGTGCCTCCTGGAAAAAGTGAGTTACTGGGAGGAATTACGAGGAGAACTACAGCTTAGAGAAGGATACATGGTGTGTAGCCAGAAATAGGATTAGAAGGACTAGGGAGTCAGAGAAAGAAGACAAAATAAACACTACAACCATCCATCAGCTGTTCAAAGAGAAGACAGGATAAAAAATCAGATCGCTTATAAATATTTGAAGTAGAGATTAAAGAAAGAAAGAATATAAAGCTTGCTTTTGCAAGACTTGTGAGACAGATACAAATAGCTCTGTGACAGGCAGGAATGTCAACCTTTGGACCACATTGATGCAGAGAGTTAAGGGTAAAGCAATGCTTGCCACAGAAAAGCCAGATACAAGAAGCTGCACTCCATGAGGTAGAAGACCAGAGGAGGAGTTTGTGCTTTAGTTTTCAGGACTGCAATAAGAGGTCAGGCTGCCAGAGTGCTGTAGCTGAAAAAGCAGAGTTATGTGACAGCTCCAGTTCTCTACATTCACAGAAGCATAAGGGGGCATCTGGGTTATAGAACCCAACAGGACATTCAAAAGACTTTCTGTCCCAGACAACGAAATCAGATTGTATCTTGGTCTTGCTATCACCTCTGATTGTCACAAAAGTCTTCAGGACCCAGGATACTGCAGCTTGTCCCTCAAAGAGGTTTCAAAGTGCAGTTGCAGTTGGCTCTCCCACAAAGCTCAGTGCCAGCTCAGCTGGGGTAGAGAGACACACAGAGCCATAGCCTCTCCTGACCCTCTCCTGACGGTTTGGCAGCAAACACTCACAAGGACACCAATTACATTCACTCAGTGACACTCCTCTAGGCATCTTAAATCTTCAGCAATGCAGTGCAATTTATTGTGAGGACACCCAACACTGTAAAGACTGCTGACCTAGGAGAGATAAATGAAAGGCAGGAGTGTTTAAGAGGTATTTGTTGATGCCTTAGCTAAAACCAGATAGAAGTCAGAGGATTTGCTTGACTGGACAAACTTCAAGATAAAACGCCTGGCTCCTTGAACAATATGTTGTTAAGGTCTTTTATTATTCTGTGACAATTCAGAAACTCTTAGTCAAGAAGTGATGTGTGATATCAATAAATAACAAGAAGAAAAATTAATATGTGGGTATGGCATATTTTGATAACACCAACAGTTCAGACGAGGAAAACCCTGGATGTGGTGGGAGTAGAAGGAGATCGCAAATCTGGATTGATTATTCACACACAAGCGTGGGACAGAAAAGGCAATCTACATGATAATTTTTAATTCTGTTTTCTCATGAAAAGAAATCATATTATGTATGGAAGTGAAATAATTGCATGTGTCATTTTGGAAGGAAAAAAAAAAACTTTAAATAAGATTCACCAAGAGATAATAAATAAAGGAAAATCTGTTTACTCAGAAAAGTGGACATGATGTTTCTGGGAAAAAAGTGTAGAAATTAATTTTGCTTCAGCAAGAGACAGTTATATAAGGGTATATAAGGATCTAGAGAGTGGTGCTACCTGAAGGAAGCATGTCTTCCATCACAGCCCAGACAGATATTGCTCCTTTGACAAAAATAATTGCAGACCTCATGACCAACAGCATGGATATACAAATGGCAGTAAGGAACAGGCCTATTGCTGAAGGCCATTGCCTATACCAGGATCTTGGAAATCACAGATTTCTAGTGCTATTACAGAAGGAGAAATGGTGACATATGAGGCAGCCACAGCAGAGCCAGGGGCAAGATCTACCCAAGACTTCCTTCCCTGCAATGTCCAGGTGATATTTCAGCTCTCCATCTCCTTTCAAATAAGACTGTTTTAATACACCTCAATTCATTGCCATGGTCAGTAACACAGCTAGTGAATCCTGAATTCATAAGTGAGCATGTACCATAGTCACACAGGATTTTCTTTTTCCCAGAACTGTTCTCCTCCTTGTTTTTCAGGAAAGATTATTTTCTACAACATGCTTATATTTGGGTCAACCCTGAGGGAATTTACTACAATGATTTTTTTGTAAAAAAAAAAAAAAAAAATGGAGAGATAGTTTTCTGTAGGACAGAAGAAAATTTTAAATGTTGAAGTCCTCAGTGAAAAATGTTCAGTTATTTGATACCCAGGAAACATCGCTAGGGTGTTGATGTGAGTTGATTAATAGGGGCAAGTTTGGAATCCCAGTAGCTGTTCTCTCTGGATACCAGAAGTGAGGGTAAAGTAGAAGCACTGTGCTGTCCTGGGACTCCTAACTTTGTGCAACATCTCTGTGGCACACATAGCCCTGAGCCCTTCTAACGTGGAACAGTTTGAGAAGTTTGGCCCATAGTTACTTGTGAGATGAAAAAAAATAAACAAACCATGAAATCATACATGGAGACAGCATTCAGAGTGCAAGTGTCAGTACTGTGAACAGACACCTGTGCTCAAGTCTGCTCTTGGACTCTACTTATGGTTTCCACAGTCCTTCAGCTTTCTTTTCACGCACAAGCCTCTCCAAAACTACCAGGGACACTTCCCTCTGTCCATAGGCCATGCATATAATTTTCCTTCAAAAAGACAATTACTCTAGGATGCTTATGCCCCTCCAAAAAGAATGGTGTAGAATATGTTTGACACACCCAGCCTCCACTAAGCTCCATCAATTTCAAATTTTCAGACTGTAGTTATCTAATAGTTATTTATCCCCAGGTCTTTTCCAGTTTATTGATAATATTGTTTGAAATGTATAAATTTCTCTCCTCCGCAAGATCATTCCTGAGTTTTAATTATTTTCCTCTGACACCACTTGATGTAACCAAGACTTTCCCAGTGCTTGGTTTCAATTACTTATTTGTAAAGCAGAAGCAAAAGAGTTTTCCAGCATTGTAGTTATGTATTACAAAGAGTAATAAATTAGAAACTGCAGGATGCTTGAGAAGTGAGTTAAGCGATTCTGAAAAAATTTCATTTTAAATTGCCATTTACTTGTGGCTCTTCGGGTTTACTCCTAAACTCCTATGGTCTGAATAAAGTATTTTTTTCTGGCCAGAGACATCTTTAGAATGAACCAACCATAATTTCTTTTTTATTCTTACTGACTTTTTTTTTCCTGAGAAATACTTCTGGAAATGTTAATATTAGCTTGTTTTCATACTGGATCTGACTTCTTCATTGTCTTTATGTATCTATGCAGTCACTTCCACATCTTCAATATATGAATTTGATAAGAAATCCAGCAGAAAACTGGAAATATACAGAAAAAAAAATTTTTTTTTAA
The DNA here is from genome assembly GCA_034509425.1 of Eopsaltria australis. Taxonomy (NCBI): domain Eukaryota; kingdom Metazoa; phylum Chordata; class Aves; order Passeriformes; family Petroicidae; genus Eopsaltria; species Eopsaltria australis. Next base: position 35,432 of record JAVTVJ010000795.1, read on the forward strand.
ATCCAAAAGAGGAAAAAAAGCACACATCTTTCTTGATGAGGGGAACTCATATGAAGCTTACTCTTCTACCTTCTTTGCTCACATAAACAAGAGCACAATGTAATGTTTTATAACATATCATTACATTTATTTCATTGAGATTGTTTAGTTGAAATTCATATATGAGAGAATGTTCAAAGTGACAGAAAAAAATCCATTCCACTAAGGCCATCATCTTCACCATCCTCAAAGTAATAAGATTTTTATGTGATTTCATCCACTTCAGTTATTTTTTAGTACCCCATGGGTTTTCTTAATTTAAAAAAAAAAAAGAAATAAAAAGAAAAACAAAGAGTGCAAGAAATCTCACAGCTGAGATTTAGCTTGCTGAAGCTTGTTCAGCATCCTACATGTGGCAGACATATGGCACAAAATACTTAATTGGAATGCTGACATGAGTTACATGCCTATGACTAGAATTCTGCTGCCATCAAGAGCATTTTTCTTTTATAGCAGATAAGTAATTGGATTATTGTCATAGTGAATTTTCACTGAAACAATAACTTCAGCTCCCTCTATATAGAAAAGTCTCTAAATGATACATTACACTTTACTTATTCTTTTTGTAGTTAAATAGGTCAGTGTATTTTATTCTAATATTGATGTTGCTGGCCACCTCTTGCAGAACAAGTTCAGTGGATTGACTGCAGAGAGGCTCATTACCACAATAAGAGACAAAATTGCCTGTGCTCTTCTTTTAAAGATATTATTGCAGCCTCACTTTTGCTTTTACACAAAGAAATTTCACATATAAAGGCAATATTACTGGATAAATTAACCAAACCAAATCAGAATAAATTTGTTTTCTTCTGTCCTGAAATTCTGTGACTCAAAGGAATTATTTACAGCTTTGTTATATTTGTGTAGAGAAAACTGATAGGATGTAGAGCAATCTCTTCTAAAGCACCGAAACAAACACCAGATCTTGAGGAAACAGGCAGCTCACCTCTCCCCTGCTGCGTAAACTTCCTCTGGACTGGCCACTCACAGTACTTTTTATACACTGCAAAGTCTACTAATTACCTCAAAAACATGTGACATGGCTCTCGCTGAAATCTCTAGCAGTCAAAAATCAGAGCAATTTATGTGAGGATGTTATTAATAAACAGTGTGGATGTCTTCCCTTAGATAGGACAAAATCCTGGCGACGTTTAAGCAGAACCTTTAGTCAAGAGACTACTCCTAAGGTTGTTCACATATCAGGGAGAAGAGAAGACTAGACAGCAATAATAAAAGGTGTACGTATTTTATTTCTACAGATTGAAAAACAGACCCATAGAGGAGGACAGGGATTCAATGAACCACTCAGCTTCAGTGGAGCTGGAACAAAGCTTGATATTCTGGCTTTCCACATAATGTTTTAACTACCAGGCTGGTCAGAGTTACATCCATCCTCTAATGAATTAATTGTTCTTTAAAACTTTAGTAAATATAAGGATACAGAAGAAAGGCATCAACTTAAAACTCAAATAAATTGGAAATGTTGATGATGCTACTTAAATTCTGTCCCTTACTCATCTCTTGGTTAAAGGTGTTCATCCACGTATCATCAAAGTCCTTTGCTCAACCCCAGAAAAATCAAGAAAAGCAACCACTCTTCCTGGTACTTTTCAAATGTTAAACACATCTAACTTGAGTGATGATTGTTTTTCTAATGGTGGATGTCCTTCCAGCCCAGTCAACAGAATACCACAGGTGCCACACCGGGGAGGGGATTGTCCAACTCTGCTCTGCACTGAGGCAGCCTCACCTTGAAAATTGTCAGCAGTTTTGAGCACCACAAGAAAAATATTAAGCTGTTAGAGAGTGTCCACAGGAGGGCAACAGATGGTGAAGGGCCTTGAGGGGAACCTGTGTGAAGAATAGCTGAAGTTACTTGGTCTGTTCAGCCTGGGGAAGAGGAGACTGAGGGAAGACCTCATTGCAGTTACAACTTCCTCATCAGGAGAAGAGGTGGGGCAGGCACTGATCTCTTCTCTGTGGTGACAGTGACAGGAGCCAAGGGAATGACCTAAATCTGTGTCAGGGGAGGTTTAGGTTGGATATCAGGAAAAGGTTCTTCATCCAGAGGGTGGTTGGGCACTGGAACAGGCTTCCCAGGGAAGTGGTCACAGCACCAAGCCTGACACAGTTCAAGAAGCGTTTGGGCAATGCTCTCAAGAACATGTGTGATGCTTGGAGTGTCCTGCATGGGGCCAGGAGTTGGACTCTATCCTTCCAACTCAGAATATTCTATGATTCTATAACCCATCACCTTATCTTGAATTTGTATTAAAGGAAATGTTCAGCAGTTTGTAGCCTGAGGTCCTTCAAGTATGTCTTTCTGGAATCTGACTGCTTCAGAAATTCAAAGCTTCAGAAGTTCAGACATTTCTATCACAGTGCCAGAGCCAGGCTTGTATCCAGAGCTTCTGAAACAATGGATTTTGTGTCAAGTTAATGAGAGGAATGTGAGTGGAGACAGTGTAGCTGTAAATACATTGTTATCTGGTAATATTGACATACTCCTAGCTCCATTTCAGAGGTGGTCTTTCTGAATATGGGTCACAGTACTGATCTCAATAATACAATAACAGCGAGCTGGAATGAAAATAATATAACCAAATAAATTGTACAGTTGCAACAAAGGCCTTTGAGTGATAGTTACAAAAAATAGATCAGGCTGAAAGATCACATCACATCACAGAAGTTTGTAAAAGCTTAGGCCAGACTAAGCAATAATATGTATTAAGGTAGTTTGCACCAGTAATATGCTGAAAGTTTTGCAGAATGCTAACTAAAAAATAGGAATCAAAACCAAAACACAAGTGGAGCACAGTAGAGGACAATGCAGCACAGAGGTCAGACATAAAATTTCAAAATTACCCAGGAAAATAATAAAAGCAAATGGTTGTACAGTCTGTGAGAAACATCAAATGATATCTGTGGAAGGAAAGGAAAATAAGGAATTTGGAGAATAAACTAAGAGCTGGGTTTCAGAACAGCACAAATATGCAGACAAATTGGACCAGATGGCTCTTTTCTGCTTCTGTCATAACTTATGTTCCTGGAACCTGCAGAGCCTAAAACTGGTTTTGGAGACAAAAATTCCCCCGTCTCAACTGATAGTCATTGATGCTTGTGGCTTTATTTGTTCCATTTCCTATCCCCTGTAATTACAGACCATAAAGACACATCTCACCTTATGGCCTGCATGGGAGGAATCAACTTCCAGAGATAGTAATTTCAAATTTATAATGACAATAAAGAGAGGACCAGCCTGGATCTGCGGGCCCAGGCCAGAACAAGAAGTCTTGCATAAATAAACACACAGTGGCATTACTCCTAGATGACTTGATTGTCCCTACCATGGATGGTCACAGTAGCTACTGCTGTAATTATTGTTTGTGATGGGGAACATCAACAACCAGTGATCACACTGACTGAGTCCATGGCTCACTGAACAGCTCTGAAATACATTTGAGTCAGTGACCTGAAATATTCTATATATCCTCACCTGGGGAGAAGCTGTGGACATGTCAGGACCATGGGGTACATATAGCCTAGATGTCAGGTATATTCAGCTGAAAATCTTCCTATTTTGGTTCAGAAAAATACCAGAGGTCATCATCAAAGCACTGAGATTGCCTCCTACAGGTTAAGAAGGACCCCTTTAGATATATGCCTGTTGAAATGTTTCTGCGTTTCACTCAGTGCAAAAAAATTTCCTGTAAATATGAATTAGAAGCTTCATATGGACATTGGCAAAATTCTTTGGAAGTACAGGACAAGCATATAGCCACTAACTATGCTATGCCTTAAATTATTGCTAATTTCAAAAAAAATAAACACCAAGTGATTTGGTGATTTTTTTTCCCAGATGCCAAATTTCTGGCTCAGGAGAGAAAAAGTTTTCCCTGTGAGAAAATCATTAATATAAAAATTGTCACGTGTTCTTCCCTGGGCTCATGTGGGGTCCGTCACCTGTTTCCTCTATGTGAAGGAGAAGAACCTTCTCCTGCTAGGACGGAGAAAGGAGGGCAGGAAGGAGCTCTCCTATGCAATACCGTGGTCTTTTTGCACTGTGATAAAAATGTCATGAAAGTAAAGTATGCGCCTGTGTGCCATCCAAACTCATCAAGCTTGACTCCCAAATGCACAGCCAACTGGCTCCTGTGCATGCTAGGAACATCATGCCAGAGCCCAGGGTATTTGGCATCTAGATGTAGTGACATCCCTGTGGATATGGGTTACTGACATGTGTAATAGGTACTACCATTTAGGACAGTGCTTTATCTCCTCATTTTTACACTGAGACACTGAATAGTGGATTACAGCATGTAAGAACTACATCCTATTGTATTTCAGACTTCTCTATGAGAGCTGTTAAATGAAAAAGTAGATAAGTTTGTCTTCTGTTAAGCAGGTACATCTATAATTCTGTCTGAGGAAGATCCCAAAAAACAATTAGAAGAAAAATGAGGATGAGGAAAAGCTGTAGGAATATATATTCTCCTACCTTAAGTGAATACATTCCTGATAACAGCTGTTTGAGTAAAAGCTTTTCCATGAGTGCAGAATTTGGTGAATGGGTTGAAACCATGTACAGTCTGAAGATTTTGCATCAGGAACAAGCTCAATTTGCTCATGACTTTTTAAAACTAGAATTTGCATAATGAAATAGCAGGGGTTGGGAAAAAGGAAAATAAATTGCATGTGTAAGCAAATATATATATGTATGTGTGTGTCCTTAATGATTAATATTACTCTATTAAATTATCACTTGTAAAACTATTTCTGTATTCCAAGATGTATGTGAGAAACAAAATTATAAAGTATCATAAATTCATTTATTAAATGAGTGAAAACAGATGAGAATTTTGAAAATTTCCTGTTGTGCTAATTTTGCTTTTTGTGTCCCCAAAATTCTATTAGTAACTGTAATCAAAAGGGCTGAGGAACACGGGCTTCATTTGATCATTACTTTCCACTAGGACATTCCCCTTGTAAAGGAAAATGACACTTTTCACATTCTACACTAGAGCTGCAAAGCAATCTTTAATTGGCACTTATGCACTATCAAAACTGATATGACACCTTATGAGCAGCAGGCATTATGCCATCTAGACAGATGGGTATGAGCATAGGTTCAAGGCATGCCAGAGAACAATGTGTGCATCAGGGTTGTGTGGAACAGCCAGCCTCCTCTCCAGAGATACTGAAAGGGCAGTCTGTGCAGATAATCAGCACTTTTGTGAGGTTGGGGTATGCTGTCACCATTCCAGTGTGGTCTGCATTAACAATAAAATTGCAAAAAATTCTTTTGAAGCCATTTTAAGTGAGTTTTTTGCTCTCTGAAATAATGTTGAGGGGAGAAAAAAGATACTTTCTCCTTTTGGCACTTTGCTGGAACCTCTCCATTAGTCTTATCCAAAATGTTTCAGCAGTGCTGTCGAGTTTCCTGCCAAAAGCCAATGTGTGACCTTCCATTAGCTTGTATACCCTGAACACCCTTTTAGTGTCATGGGTCTTATTTACATTTTGCACAATGGTAGACTCTATTTAATCTGTTACTCAAAGTAAATGGGGATGAAAAATTACCTTCTTTGTTTGTCACTAAATAGTTTGCAATTAACACTGAACTGCAAATGAGGAAATAATGTGTCTCTTTGAGGAAACCATATGCTTTGTGCTTTAAAGTAGTTGTGGTAATATTGGTGGATTAGTTAATGTACAATGAATGCCATCTGCTGACTAATACAGAGTATTTACAAAGGCAAATAGTCCAGATAACTGCTCTTCTTAAATGACTATACAACCTAACATGATATTGTTTGGACAATTACCTGCTCTTCTTAAATGACTATACAACCTAACATGATATTGTTTGGACAATTATCTGAATCTAGACCAACTTTTCCTTTGTTCTTCCCCTCCTGTAGCTCTTGTTATGCAGAATGATTATGCAGAACACCACTGAGGGTTTGTAAGAAACCATCCGGTCCCTCTGTGGAAAAGAAAAAATAATGGGAAACATCACACAGCAATTCTGGCATATTCAAAACACGCCTGCAGTCTTAAATGTGGTGGGCAGGAAAGCTGTATTAAAAAGAAGATACTGAGCTCTTCTTCCTCAGTGCAATGCTCACAGAAAGCAGGCATCAGCAGCACAGCAAGGGTGTAGGGTAAGTTAGCAATGTTGTCCAGGGAGCAGGGTACGCTTCCTGAAAAAAATAAATAGAATTTGTTGGCTTGCACAGTGCCTGGAATTTCACTGAGAGAAGATATTGCTGCTCGATGTTTGCCTTCCACTTTGTTCAGAGCAGCAGGACTGTGTGTACATTGAGGACTGCATAAAAAAATGTCGGAATCCATCACTGCTTTCTCACTCTGGCAGGCACTGCTTGCTTTCCTTTGGTATTTGATCTTATCAGAAGAAACCAGACTAATGTCTGTGAGATTACAAATGCTCTTAAATTATTTCTACTGTTGGGAAAAATCATACAACAATATATGAGAAATAATTGAAAGTGAACCAGACCTGCTTGTCATCTGCTTTGCTATGGCCTGGAAAGCATTTGGCTGAAATGCACATTGTAGCCTGGGTTCAATGAAGCAAGATGCCTTTCTGCTGGTTTGTCTCTCTCCAAATCATGCTGAACTCAGTTATCTGCTGTTATGTCAGCAATAAAGGATGACAGGTGAATACAAACACTTTGGGTAGATAGCTTGTGCTATCAATCCCTCAGTTTTGCCTGCAAACAAGTCATGCCCTTGAAGACATTTAAAGCCACATAATTGTACACAGGGAAAAATTGCTTATTTGCTACTTCAGAAATATCTCTATTACATTACAGAGGTAGAAGCTCTCCATTCCGAAGTCTGAGTTGCTACTCCAGAGACAGACTCCTGCTACAAAGCAACTGAGTGGCTCCCAGTATCTTTCCCTCAAGGTCAAGAGCTCAGAGCCTGTTTATCTATTCCAAAGACCTGTGTTCCACTTTGAATCAGCAGATTTTTTAGAGGTTCCAAGCTGGGAACTTTCACAAAGAACACCTTGCAGTGTCATTGTTGGAAGTGGTAGCACATGAAACTAAAAAACAATCTCACAGAGAAAAGCCCTGTCCATTCCTGATAATATTTTCCTGTATAATTGTATAAACAATGCTATAACAATAATAAAAAATCAGATATATATGATATCCATCCATAAGAATTTATAGCTGTCTTCCAAGTTCTCCATAGCATTCATTCATCTGAATCTTTTGATCACAAGTAAATTCAGGGGTGGCATCTCTGCAGACAGAATCATGTCATTCAGTGATACAACATTCAAAATTTTTCTTCAAGTGGGGCAACAGAATATTGACAGCAATTTCAATTCTGAAGTTTCCATTTTATGGCATACTTATGAAGAAGAGACCCTCACACCCATCTTTACCTCTGCCCTCCAGTCAAGTTTAGACCACTGTGGTGGGTTGATCCTAGCCAGGAGCTGAGCACTCACAGCTACTCACTCACTTTACCTCCTCTACAGGGCATGGAGGAACAGGAACAAATTAATAGCTGGCTTTTGATTTCACAAGAAGTAAATCAATTTGGGCTTTGATGTCAAAATCAATCTCTGCTACAAATTCATTTCTGTCTAGGCTGCTATTTTGTGACAAAAGCACCAAAATAAATAAATTCTAAGATTCAGCCCTACAGGTATAAATTAGAAATTAGTAGCATTTTTGCAAAGATCTAAAAAATAAGATATCTTACATTCATCAATTAATAGCCTCTCTTTCCCAATGCTACATCTATGGAGAGAAGTAGACATCTGCAGAGTATATCTGAAAAATGTGGGTGAGATCTTGACACACAGGAGTCCTGAATCATCTGAAAGACCCTCTTTTTCTCTCCACTGAGCATGACTCAAGCAAGGCTCCTAAGTTACATAGCTAAGTATAGATAGATTCTAATAAAAGTTGTACTCCCTTTCATTTTAACCTGATCAAACCCTTTGGCAGCTCTGTATTCCCATCTGTGATGTTTTAGATCAGAACACATTTGAAAAACTGTGTCTGGAGCCCAAGACAGGTCACGAGTCTCTTATGAAATTGATTAGCCAAAGCTGAAAGTATTCCATAGAATCACACTGTGATATTGCTCAGTACCTGTTACACAAACATGTTTACATTGATACTCAGTATTTTGACAATTCTGTGTTAGTCCAACAGATTTATAGTCTTGAACCACTCAGCAGCATCCAGTTTTAGGAAAGAAATTAACATCAACAAACAAACTGACATCAAATGTATTAATACTTTTTCTTCCATTTAATTAGCTCAAAATGAACACCATGCATTACAGAGATGTAAAGTATCAACAATCCTGATAATTTGATGTACAATGACCTTGTTACTCTAAAATTTTGTCCCAGTCATGAGATTTGCTTTTGTCTCTATTGGTGACTGAAGGGAGAACTAGTCTCAGACGAGAAAAACTGCCTGCTTTTTGAATTGGCTTTGAAGTTATGCACAGCCTGCTTCAGAATAGGTTTATATACAATATGATCTTAGTTACAGTGTAGTAATTATAGAGATTTTCTACTGTCTGTGTCAATATATACCCATCTATACACACTAATGAAACTAAGGTAAGAATCTGGACCCTAAAATCTATTTATGCAGAATCACATTTCTGTCTTTTGAATACAGTTTTCAGTCCTTCAAAGACTTCAGAGGAAGGAGACTCCATTGGCTTCTCCCCAGCATTTCTTTGAAGTGCTATAGGTGTGATACTGTTTCCAGGTAATTTAAAAAAGACACACAACATGCAGGAATAATTCCATTTGCCCTTTCAAGGTGCTTTGCCATATCTTGGATAGTTCATTGGGTTTTTTACATAACAATACCAATGATTTAAAAACCATATATGTTTTCAAGAGGAGAAAAATAGAGGGGGAGCAAAGGACAGGGAGAAGTTTAGTCTAGATAATGGTGAGCCAATAAACTCCAGTTAGAGAATGTCTTTTCTGTCCTCACTCCCCATGAGCTGTACTCAGTTTGCACTGCACTCAGTGAGAATTTTAAAAGTGATTTTAAGAGAATTTTTCCCCTGTTGGAGATGGGGAATTTTTTTCAGTGACTGTAGTAACCATGGGGCTGAGCTCCACCCTAATGGTAATGGCTTGTTTCACCTGAACAGAGTCAGGATCTCAGAGTAGCAGAGGATTTGAAGATTTGGCCAGATATGGGTTCCAGTCAATATTTAGAGTGAACCCTAAAGTTTGAGATGGATCATGTGTAACAAGCAGAACTTTACAAACAAGAGAGAGCTGGGGAGAAACATGTGAACATGTGCTTAATGGAAAATCTACCTAAGTCATTGAAAAAACTCTAATTGGTTTCCACGGGGCCTTGTATTCACTCTAAGGTTTCTCCTTTAAAAAAAAAATGAAGAAAATATTAGTTCAGGGACAGTTGGAACAGTTCTGTGGCTTTAACATCAAAGCTCAGTCAGCTTCATTCTCCCTGTCTCCCAAGCTGGGTTTGTTCTCTCACATTTTCCTTCTCTCCTTCAGGGAACATTGACAGCTTTCTTGCCTGCCTTCCACTGGGAACAGGAAGCATAAATTATTGCTTCATTCTTGCTTTATTCTTCCTTATACCTCCCTCTATTGCTCTCTGAGGAGTTTTAAGGCATTTAATTTCTGTATGCCCAGGTGCACCAAGAAAATGATGTAACTTCCAAATGTGTTTCATCCATTCACTCCTATTAAACATCATCCTTCTGATTAGCTATATTCATTAAGTGTGGCTCTCACCCGTGTGGAAAAGTTTGTCATCTGTGTTTTGTATTTTATATAAGCTAACACTTTCCCAGAACATAATCCTGAAATCCATTTCTCTTGTTTTCCTTTGTACTCTGCAAAGTTAATTGAATTTCATCAGCAGTTTTCTTCTATCATAAAACTGTTTAACACATCCCAATCCATCTCGGGCATATGATTATTTTAGCAGCATAAGCTCACATAAAGTTGCTTTACATTACATTTCAGGTATGTCAGAGGGAGGTCAAAAGGGATTACATGCACTGTTCTGTCACGAGACAAAATTCCTTTCAGGTGAGGGTGGCACACAACATTCAAAAGTGAATTCTCTGGCACAGCTGTGTCTAAAGCCCTGAAAAAAATTTATCAAAACAGAAAAATGGACAGCCCTAAATGTACAGTTTCTGTAGAAGGAGAGCACCTGTGTTAGACAAATAGTATTTTGATATGCAATTGTTACTTTTTAATTATTTCTTTCTCTAAATCTTTAGAATATTTTAGCAATATATTCATGTTCTATTTTGTCAGCTCTTTCCAGAATATTAGATTAACTCCAGTTTTCTTTCCATCCCTTCTCCTATGCACCCATATAGCACATTGCCTCTGAAAATTCTAACACTTATAGTGCCATGTTTTAGTCTTGCTTTAAACTATCACAAATTGTGGCTATTCCTATCAGCTTCTGAATTTGTCTTAGTTAATATCCAAAGTAATTTCAACAGCAGACAAGGTCTTAAAAGAGAATCATTCCAGCTACAGTCATCAAAGAAAAAAAATGAGGACAGAAAGAATTCAGGGAAAGTTTAAAATATCTTTATGCATAGAGCAAGGAAGCATCTTCCAACACAAATCTGAAAAAAAAAAAAAAACTAAGATATAACTTTGGGAAGAAGATTAATGACATGATGCCATGCACACATCTGAAATGCAATCTGAAAAATGCATGCAGTTTTTCAGACAAATTGATGTACATATGTTTACTGAACAGAATTTGGGTTAAACTGTCCTCAGCTAAACTGCAAACATGCCTCTTCCCAGTCTAAAGAAAGATGGGATACAAGCTTGCATCTAATCTCACAAGGTGTTTAATTAACCTTGCTGATGAAAACATGAAACATGATTAACAACTTCAAAACACACCACTAAACACTGCCCTGTAGGAGCTTTCAGTGTGAAAGCTCCAAGTTGTTCAGCTGCTTTGAACTCAAAGAAAATGAGGCAAAGTCTGTATCAGTAAAAGAACTCTGCCTTCATTAATCACACTGTCCAGTATCTACTTTTCAGCAGCAACATCTGTGTATCAGCCAACACAGAATCTAGCTGTACCATATTAATAAGAAGACTGCAAAAAAATGCAAGAGTAGGTAGGGCACTTGTGGACACTGACCTCGTTTCACTATTGTTGACAAATGCACTGCTATTAAAAAAAAAAAAATGCCAAAAGATGTGGGTTTAAGTTCCAGATCTTTCTGCTAATGAAATTACTCCAGGATAGGATTTCCTTTTTCTCACTTGTCATATCTCAACAATATTAGCAACAGACACCTGCAGACGGTGTCTCAAAAGTGGCCTGGGAATCTGTCTCTTTCAAAAATATCCCTCATTTCTATGTATAGACACAGGGAAATGCCTGAGACCAACATTTGTCTTTTCCTACTGATGCTTGAATTCAGCCACCAATTGGACATAGACAGTTTAGGTGCCTAAATCTAGGCAAATACACATGCACTGACTCATCTGCTTTAGTGGCCAGCAGAGATCTGGAACGGGGCACAGCTGCAGAAGCAGAAGCAGTGGCTGCCACTGAGCCCCCCTCCTCCCCAGCACACCCAGCAGAGAGCAGGAGGCCCAGGAGGCTCAGGAGGCCCTGTGCCATACCTGCCAATCTTGTAAGGATGTCTCTGATATCCCTGATGTCACCAGTAACTCAACTGTGAGCAATTAAATCCCTCTTCAGTACAGGCAAAGGACCTAGAAAAGCCTTCCAGTTACCTGCACAGTTCAGGCTCCATGGCCTGCATAGGATGAGGGGCTTGACTCAGGGCTGACTTGCAGATCCATTCAGGTGTCCTGGGGTATCTGACACCCCTGCATGACACTGTCAGAGATGTTTCAAGACCTACAGAAGATCTTAGCCCTCTGCAGCTGTAGTTAAGCACCAGGCTAGACTCCTCTGGGGATGTTTTGTGGAGGGCTGAGTCAAGTCTTCAGTGTCTGTATTTTATTCTGCTGATTTTGTTGGGGCAAATTCTCATAGCATGAAAAACATTGAAAGCAAATGATATACTGACTGGATTAACCAGAGACTGAGCCCCGTTTAGTGACAGTATTTTCTCATTCCTGTTGAAACTGGGGTTTTCCTTGACCAGTGATACAACAGATACAAGAATACTGGGATCACAGTGTTGTGCGCAAGAGAAAAATCAGCAACCCTTGTAACATCTACAATGGAAGAAACCCAGCTAAATTATTTTGATAGCTCAAGCAAGAATGTTGGATTTACCAAGCCAAATTAAATTCAGTGTTTACTTGCTTGAATTGAGAAGTTATAAATCATTGCTTTGGCAACTATCCCAGATAGCAATAGGTTATGAGTATTAAAAGAGGATTAGATTATAAACTCTTTCTAAAAAGCTAAATATTTTCCTTGTGTCTCAAAAATTCCAGTTAACAGTGTCCAAAATATTTGGAATTTTCTACCAACATTACCATAAGCTAACAACCTTTGTACCATATGTAACCTTCCTTACAAGTAACCAATTTTGTAGATATTTATCCAAGTGGATATTCATCTTGGAGTATAAATTGAAACAGATGTCAGTGAACAAACACAATTTTATTTTCTAGCATGTTCACAGCAGCAAGCTTGAGAAAAAGCAACAATTCCAAAATCAGAAACATGGTGTTTGCTGGTACATTCACCAGGTGTTCTAAGAGTCTCTTCTTACTGTCCTGATTGAGCTCAAATCACTTAATCTTCCACCAGCAGACACAAATATGAGTAATGCCTCTGAGACTGACAAGGGGAAGAGTTAATATAAAGGTCAGATAACAAAGAGCAAGGCACCACCTTGAATACAGAGTAAAAAATCAAGTTGAATCTTTCTTGACTTCAAAATGAATCCATCAAGGAAAGTAATGATATAGTTCCCAAGAGCAACATGCAAATCAGGGGATTAATCTCTAGCAAAATGTTTTATGTTATGGAAACCCACAAATAGATTTGATTCAGTGACAGTAAATCAAACATGTGGGATAGTTCTGTTTGACTGATGAGTACACATGCCACAGGCAGCAGGGCGATGACATACACAGCATCGCAATAAAATACGCTCACTGGCAGCTCAGCAGCCATTGCTCAGTCACACTAAAGGGGAAAAAAAAGAAAAAGAAAGCTTCAGGCAAAAATGCAATCCAGATAATAAGAATATCTTTTTCTTCTCTGCTTTTTCCCTGCTACTCTTTTCTGCTGATCAGGGAATTAGCAACTTATAAAGATGGGTAAAAAAAGAACATTAAAATCTGTCTATAAGGCTTTTTAGCTGTTATTGTTTTGTGCTACTAGTGACTTTCTACAGTTAATGCATACCTCCATAATAACTTTCGTACATTATCTGCAAGTCTTTTCTCATCCTTACTCAGCTCCCAACCACTACAGTATCTGACTCCTACCTTCCCACTCATTAAAGCAGTGGTTAAGGTAGAAAGGAGCTGTCATTAGTGATATTTACTGTCAATGGAGAAAGAGGCAATTGCCAGAGACATTCAGAAGATGAAGTTGCTCTGAATCACATTCTGGTGTAGTTTCTGTCTTTCCATGTGGGGAGTCGAGGGAGGCTGAGGCAAGGTTATTCCACACAACAGCAGCCTAGGTGCTTGACTGACCAGAACTGAGCCTCTCAGCTACCAGGCTCCTTCAGCTCATGCCAGAGTTTAAACAACAGAAACATCTGTGCCACTAAAGCCACAACAACAGCTACAGCAGAGCCTACTGGTGTCTGCATGGATTGGGGAGTGTCTTGGATGTGCTCTTGAAAGTATAATTTCAGACCTTTATACCTGAGGTAACTTTAGACCTCACAGCTGAATGAACTCTGCCCAAACTTGCCAGTGGCTGAGATAAAGAGGGTTCAGTACCAGGATAGGAGGGCAGGAAGCAGGCAAAAAGGAACACCTGGGCTATAGAGGAATAGGTGCTACCAGAGCCTTAGAGCACTTCAGGCCAACAAGAGATCTTTTATCATAAGGATAAAGAGATCCATGAAAAAACTGTTACAAAATAAGAGACACTATACATATAGTTTAATTGTTTAGTTTGGGAAAAAAGGAGAGAAAATAGAAAGTATTTGTAATAAACAGTATGAGTTTTTAATGAGAGTGGAAGGTCTGAAGAAGGTGGACAAGTCCAAACCCCACAACTTTCTGGATAAACACAGGGTCCAGAGCAGTGAAAAAGAGTGCCAGACATGATTATCTGGTCATTAGCCATGTGAGTCATATCAAGTTTTTGCTGGCTCCCACTCAGCCCTCTCAGCATCTGTTATGGGTACAGATGGAAGCCAGTGAGCTTCCAGAGACATAGTAGAGGCTGTTTCCTATGGCAGGGATCAGTCTACTTGGCTTCCCAAGAGACACTCTTGTGCTAGTGATGCTGCCAAGTAATAGCCCAGCAAAACTTCCAGAATGGCAGCCAGTTAGGATGTTTATTCACTGGTCTTTCAAAGGTTCTGTTCTTCATTTCCAGACTAGGCTTGTTGTTGATGAGCAGATTAACTGATATTCCTGGGTATCCTGTTTCTCCTTACTATCATGACTCCTAAAGAGCTCACTTTGTCATTCCCAAGGGTTCAGAATAGAGACATATTGGGATTACCTGGCAAGATTTTGGCTGCTGGAGGACTGCAGGTGTTGCCTCTGTGAGACAAAACCAGAGATTAGCTTGTGCTGGATGCAGTTCCAGCCTGCTGCAATGGGCTCACCCCAGGACATAGGTGAGCTCATCAGAAAGGGGGGGGAGGAGGTCCTCCAGATCCCAGAGCTGGGGCTCCCCTGGAGCCTGTGGAGGACCATGGTGGAGCAGGTATCACACTGCAGCCTCTGGATGTGTCCAGAGGAAGCTGCAGCAGGTGGATGTGCTCTGAAGGAAGCTGCAGCTTCCAGAGAGCAGAGACCTGGCAGAAACTGTGGCCTCGGGAGAGGAGTCCACACAGGAGCGGGTTTTGTTGGACCTGTGGCCTGTGGGAGCCCCACACTAGACCAATCCATTCCTCAAGGACTGCACCCCTTGAAAAGGACCCACACTGGAGCAATTCTTCAAGAACTGCAGCCTGTGAGAAGGACCCACATTGGAGCAGTTGAAAAGGAGCAGATGCCATGGCAGGGACTCCATGCTGGAGCAAGGGAAAAGTGTGAGGCGGTATTAACAAGAAAGACAAGGCATTGTGGACTGACTGCAATTCCCATTCCCCATCTGAATGCTCACAAGGGGAGAAGGTAGAAGAGTCAGGAATGAAGGAGTTGAGTCTGGGAAGAATGGGGTTCATGGAGGGAAGATATTTTGGTTTTTCTCTTTGCTTTTCCTAATTCTAATTTATTTTTAAATGGCAATAAACTAAATTAAATTAATCTTTCTCAATTCAATTCTGTTTTGACCATGACAGTAATTGGTAAGCAATCCCCCCATGAATTTTTTCATCTTATTTTCTTACCCTGTCCTGCTTCAGAGGAGGGCTGAGAGAACATTCATGGGCATATGGCAGTCAGCCAAGTTTAACTCACCCCAGTGTCAGTTTTCTCATTCAGCTATCAAGACCAGATGAGAGAAGCACTGGCTTTAACTCAGAAAAGCCCTGGGTAAGGAACACAGTGAGTTGTGCTCTTTCCTGGAGGGTCAGTGGTCAGTTTGGTTGCAGCTCCCAGACCCTATAGGTAAGAGAGATCAGTAATTGGGGATGTTATGTAGAACTGTCTTGAATGTTCAAACTTTTTTCTGGTTATGCTTATTTTAAAGTTTGATGAGCAATAAGAAGCTCAGTGCCCAAGAAGACCGCTGTTCCAGAAGGATATTTTGACAACAGAAGTTACTGTAGGACTGTAGACATACAAGGCAGCCTATGGTTTTGTTAACAGGGTAACATGGACTGCATTAATGTGTTTCATTAATGCAAGGCTAGATGAGGCAAGAATAAGATTTTACCACCTCATGTCCTCATGAAATAGTTGGGAAGTTAGGGTGTGCTGCTGACCAATTTTTTAAGATATTTACAAGATCTAGCTTTGAAAATGATATGGTAGAATAATGGTATAATAATGTAGAAGCAACATTAATAGAAATGCAATTAAAGGGAGGAGAAGTCTGAGATATCTTAAAATATTCATGTTTAGCAAGGTATGTGAAAGCAGATCAAAACCTTTAAGTTCTCCAAGCCTCCTTAGAAAGACCTCTTCCGGTAGACAATGGAGAAGGCACAAAACAACATCTTAACCCACATTACCTTCCAGCTCAGAACAACTCATCTAAATCCCCATCTTTAACTGGATAACGTTTGGGTTATCTTGTCCCGTTAAGTAGTGCCACAAAGGATTCATTTATGATTTTTATTTTTCATTTCTCAAGTTTACCCCAACTGTGATTTTAGTGCCTCTGCCAGGAATCTCAGATACACAAGTGATTCCTGGTAAAAGCTGTAAGAACTTGCTAGCCATAACATTTTGTTGAGATTTTCAGTGTGTGAGCACTGCTTTAAACATGCCAGGCAAATCTTTCTTCACTTGGGCACAGCTGTGGTGACCTGGAGGTAAGCAGAACAAATGCCTTCCTGTATTGTTTTAAGAGCAGTTCAGTGAGCAGGTGTTTGGACTACAGCTGCAGTGTGAGCCTGCTGAAGGACACTGCCCTGTCCCTCCCACACTGCTGGAGCATAGGAGAAAAAGGAGAGAGAATCTGCATGTGAAGACTGGTTAGATCCATATGTCCTGACTGCCTTGGGGAGGAAACAATCCATTGTAGGACAGCAGATACAGATCCAGAGTGAGAACAGCAAATTAAAATCTCCTCTTTTTTCCCCACACACTATTAGCAAGGTTTCTTCTTCTATATAAGTGCCAAGGCAACAGATCATTGCTGGGTGAGCCATGTACATTTTCTAGCTGTATCCAGCTACTCAGTGCCTGCTCTTCACTCCAGTTTCACAGGAGACTGTTAGTGCAATCATGTAATTGTGAGCCTTTATCTTTCCTCTCTAATAAAGGAGTCCCAAGGGCAACCAGCAGCACTACCCACTCCACCTCCCACCTGCAGCTGTCCACACAAGGGCTTCAGTGCCTGGGGTAGCTGGTGGACAGCCTTGTGCATCTGTCCCTGGCAGCTCACTAACCTACCAGGAAATTGCAGGAACACACTCCTGGGCTACATTTCAGCCTGCACCCTTGCCCACAGCCATGACAGAGCATGCACAGTACTTGGTCTTCAGGGTGGCTTTATTACAGCTGCAACAGGAACTGGGCAGAGCCAATCCATCTTGCATTTGTGGATGTCTTTTGCTTGTGGGGATAAAAATGTGATGTTATTATAGCTACTGTTCTTTGCCCTGCTGTGTTTTTATGGGAACATAAGGACAGATGTACTGGGCTGAGTTAGTTCTATAAACCAAACAACTCGTGTTTAACTGTGACCAGTCACTGCATCCTTTCATATATCTACTAATGTTGCTTATTCTGCTATGTTTTTATACATTTTTTTCCGCACCTTGTCCCTGTTTCAAGTATCCTTAACGCTGAAGGAACAACAGAAATAAAACCCAAGGTGATGATTTTCACAAAATCTGGCAAAGTTGCTGAAAAAGGTAAATTTCGGAACTTAGTGTCACAAAGTTGCTTGATAATTATATTTCATACCAGCATAAAGGCAAAGTTATATCACTCTGTGCTGGTTCTGTCTGTGTGGAGACTATTGGATCTTATGGATCGCTGTAAACGTCCAACAGGCAACTCATAAAAGTGCTGTGAAATATCTAGTAAGTAACCAAGGATCAGGTTTAACAGCTGAGAAAATACAAGGATTCTTTTTATTAAATAAATGCGCAAAGATTCTGTTCAGTTTGAGTCTGCTGAGGTTTCTGGAAAGATTTAATTCCTATTGGACCCATTCAAATCATCAGCAAAGGATTTGCCTGCCCTAATCTTATTTGAGAAGTGATGTTAACACTGTTTCTTTGGCTGAAAACAGCTAAAGCAGGTAAAGGCTGAAATTACATGAAATGCAAGTGGTTAGTAGATTTTTTGAACACTTAAAAAGTATTTTTTAAGGATAGTGATATTTTATTCTTACCTGCATGAATTTTTCTGCCTTTTGAGGGTTCTTATCCTAAGAAAGGTGGAGAAAGGAATGATCTGGGTTTTTAAACACCATTCTACAGCTGAATGACAATTTATATATGTTTACAACCAGCGCTAAATTACATCTAGTGACCTTCATATTTTATGTGTGTGTACATGTGTTCTTTTAAAAAGCTCTTCAACTTTAGCTGCAAATTCATGCTAAGTTTCTCGGTATGCCTGATTTGGACTGCCAGAAAAAAATCCTTTATACTAATAATGCTATAGCAGGTTTTCCATGTGTAAAAATCCACCATAGCTCCTTTTTGACTCTTCTGCTTAATCTTCACTTGTTTTGGCTGATAGAGTCTAGTGTTTGGCCAATTAAGAATGTTTAGTTACACACCTCATTGTTCTTTGCTATGTCATGTTTGGTTAACATCCATACAAGTGTTTTCTACCAAACCAAGGGGATCCCATTTTTTTCTGAACAAGCAATAATACACCTTTCTGTTGCCAAGATTAAGACAACACAGTCAGACCCTTAAAAGGGAAATAAATAATTTTCTTTATAATTTAAAGACTGGAAATCTCTCCTCTCGTGTTGCTTAACTTTTGTATCTCTTGGTAGAATAGATCATTCATAGGCAGAGTTTGGACTGAAAAATCAACAACTCCAGACACTTTTACTTTCCAGAGACGGCCTATTTCCCATTAGCTGTCTCACTACCACTGTTTGATGAAGGCAATATAAACAGTTAAGTTTATGTTTCCTAGTGTTGTCAGGGATTTGGGAAGTGAATAAATTACCAGACAGAAATATTGAAATCTTCAGTCAGGCAGCACATTTCTCAAATTACTGGGACTCTGTACAGGGAGCCACTGCATGTATGCTCCATCAGTATGTCATGTTTACAAATGCTTATGTCTGCATTTAATATGCAGCTTTAAAAAGACAAATACTATGCACAGTTCTTGTTGCTGTTTGAAGCAGGGTAGTTTTTGCTACTAAGAATAATGCTGGCTAAACATCTTACTGGAGTTCAATTTGTTTTCCTTTGCTTTTAGAAAAAGGAATTGTTGAACACTGTGTTACTCAGTAGTTCTACAATCGTTTTTGACTGAATGCCTGAACAATAATGCACCTTTTAAATTTTATTGTTTTTACTTCATTTTTTACTATATTTTATTTTGGTTTAAGTATTTTATTTTATTTTATTTTATTTTATTTTATTTTATTGCTGCATGTACTGGATTCCTGTACTACTTAGTTAACATTCCCTTGGTGAAAATTATTTGGACCTCATTTCTAGGATTTAGTTAACTGGACTAGAAGTTAAAAAGCACTGTTTTATCCTACTGAGACAGCAGGGAGCCCATCAATATTTTCTGTGCAGAATGATTTTTCAGAGCTGGTGCAGTTCTCTTTCACATGAGTGTAGACCAAGAGCAACTCTACTGATAGGAATAAATTTATATTCCAGGAAGGATATTTGAGTCATGTGGCATTTTGCACGTAGCTTTTTTCCCCTGGTGGCTGTTAAGAATTACAAAGACAAGAATGGCATAGCTTGTCATGCACAGAAGCCAACACTGGCTCATACAGCAGCTCTTGATCTGTCCAGGTGCCCAGCAAGCCTGGCTCCATGGCAAAGGTGCCCAAAGGCTCCAATCTTGCTGCTAGTCTTGTGGCACATATTTGCAGCTCAGATTCTTCTTCCATTGCAGTATGAAAACTCCTGCTGACTTCAAAAGCAGCATGACCAGACCTTGAGGTGAAGCCAAGCTCAACAAGCAATATATATTCCTGGAGTGACTCCACTGGATATGTCTCACTGGAGATCTTTCAATCCTAAACTTTTCAGTATCAGCTAGAGTTTGCATTTTTAAGAAGTCTCTATGCTGTCTATAAGGCCCAGGAGCCTACATCTCAAGGACTGTCTACACAAAAAGGTACACCAATGACTTGCATCCCCACCAGGAGCTGAGGACCCCTCTCCACCTCTCAGCAAGACTTCCAGGGCATGTAGCTTGCCTGGGGCAGTAGACCAGAGCTTCCAGATGCAGATTAGACACTGAGCACACCCAGCAAGAGCAGCCAGTGAGCATGGAGACCATGACATTAGCAGTTTTGCAGTGAATATTGGGATGTGAAGTTCAACTGATACTGTCACACTTGCACAGCTTCCCTTTTCCTTTACCTGCTTAAATAGTGATTACATTTACTCTTACAATCTAGTGTGGAAAGTTCAAAGCCAAACTTAATCTCTGGGTATCACCTTATCACCTCAGAAAGTGGAAAAAAAAGTGGTAAGAAAGAGACAAAGAAAATTATCAAACCCAGCTTTGCAAACTGCAAAAGTAAAATACTTGATAAAAGCTAGACAAGTAGAAGGTGACAAATTATATGAAAATAAATCAAAGACACAGTGTTAAATCATGAAAAAATATAAAATTCAGGGTGTCAGATCATCAAAGATATTTATACAGACTAATTTGGCAACTTTTGTGGTAAGGACTGATTTTTACTATAGCAAGGAAATTCAGTAGCTCTCATCTATATATGCTTCAACAAACCATGGGGACATCCAGGAATTAGTGCAGCTGGAGAAGATGGAAAGGAAGAGAAATACAGGATTTGTAACAAGTCTATTAAATTGCCAGATGAGTAGGAAATAATGTTGGGCTGAAAGCAAAATACTGGTGTTGGATAAAGGTTCACAATCCTGAAGAATCTTCCCTTAAAATTGTCTACTGTTTTGTTAGACACCTCAGTACAACAAAGCAGGAGTGTGCTAAGAATATTGGAAATGAACATAAGAGATTTTGTCTGTGCAGGAGAGGATAAGGGTGTCATATTATGAGATGTGAATGGACTTCATTTTGGATGATGTGCAATACTAAAAATATGCTGAAAGTCTTTAAGGAATAATAAAAATAATATCTGCTATAAGCAGAAAACTCAGAAGTTAGAAATTATAATGGAGAAGAAATTACTGTGTGTCCAATTTTCAACCCTTACAGTCCTAATCATTGACTCTTAATTGGAACAAATGTATGAAGAAAGCCACACTGTTCCCATGACCACACCAGTCTTTATCACACAAAAGAATAAACTAGGCTGAGTTGCTGACAAAGCAGAGAGAATGTAACTGTTCTCTAAGAGCATTTGGAGTAGCTACCTGCAAAAACACACCTCTGAAAAATTGTGATATGTCTTTGAGTAGCTAAATCCTTGAATGGATCTCAAATATCTTCTGCCTTCTGTATTCCAGTATTTCTTTTGCACAGACCATGTCTGGCTCCAAAAGTCACAAACCTTGCTCTCTGCTAGACAGAGCAGAATTTGTTTACAATCCAAAAGAAGAGCTATGCACAGTTAATATTATGAGTCCCATAGCACTGTGAACTTAGGTACACTTTTGTTCAACAAATCGTAACACCTGAACACTGTCATCTTTATTTTGGCCTCTCATCAGGTTAAGCAGTATGTCTGAGCTAATGTTAGGCTGTCAGTTTATACCAAATCGACTCCATCTGTTCCTTCAGAGGCTGTGATTAGCAGTTATCCTTGGTGACTGAGAAATTATGCTCCTACAGCGGTGCCTTTGGCTTTAGCCCCTGTCCAATACACCTGTCAAATCACATTTTGAACAAGAAAGCATTGTCAAAAATTGCAGTGCTTTTTGACTCTGACAGGCATAGCAAGTGTTATATTCAGCAAGATGCAGAGTCAAAACAGGCACAACATTTTTAAAGACAGTTATGTTTGGAATGTAGAGACAGTAGTGGGAAAACTGTAGGAGCAAAAGTAATTCAACAACTGAATGAGATTGGAAAAAAAACTGCTTTGGTTTTAGGACTGCTGTTTATCATTCTCTCTTTCACTTTGGTCAGGAATCACCCTTGAGAGGTCATCAGTATAATATTTGAGAGAAAGAAGCCTTATTTTCTTTCTCCAGATATCTGTCACGATACTTCTCCGTTTCCAGATTTGCCTTTATATAGAAGGTCTGACTCAGGACAAGACAACAGCAGCGTACAGAAAGGAACAGGGAGGAATATCTAACTGAGGAATAATACTTCCTCCTTAAACATTTGATATACTAAACTTCTTGTAATTTGGGTTCAAGTTTCTTAGCAACAAAGTTCTTTCTTTACCTCCAGTGAATTTGAATATCCAAATGTAAACTCTTTGACATTTTTCATGAGTTTACTGTCCAGCTATATATTGCCTGGTTTTTTTAATTTGTTAGAGTTACTTGAAACTGTTAGTCCCCATGGATTTCATTTTTAGTTTATGTTAATTTACTTGTGAAAATACACTGGCTCAGGATTCTTCTGTTCACTTGCAATTTCCTTTTTTAAGTGTACATTTTTCTGATATTCATGTACATACATCACACTGCACATGAACTGGGCATTTACCCAAAAATAAATATAAAAACCAAATATTACCAAAAATAAATATTCATATAAGTAGCTTTCTCTAAAGCACAAGCATTTGAAAATTTAAACCTTTCATTATGCCTTTCAATACATTTCTGCTTCTATCAAATATTTATATAAAAGTTGAACCAAGCACAGTCAAGGGCTTTACAATTATAGAAATCTGCAGCGACCACCTGGTGTTGAAATAGGGAATATTATTTTCATTATATTTCAATTTCATCAGTGACAGTCTTTTTGATATTTAACATCAATACAACTTTCCATGGTCTGAAACAAATGTCTTGAATTTTTTCCAGAAAACAATATGAAGTTCATTCATCTGGGAAAGAACTGAGATAATATTTTACATCTAATATGATTAAGTAAATAAGCAGCTCTGATTCCTATGAGTTGTAACATTTTCTCAGGCTTCAGGGTTAGCAGAGCAGATGGCTGTACTCTGATCTGTTAAGGGGGCTTAGATAATTGTGATGGTAAAATAATATTTTGAGAGGGCTGTTAATAAGTACCTAGCCTGATGCAAATGTAAGATGGCACGCTTGGATGATTTGTGCCATTTGAGATCCTCAAGTCATGAAAGGATTCAAAAACTCAAGCTGCAGGGCTGTGAAATAAGAAAAGAAAAAAGTCTTGCTACCGGGCAGAAAAAACATCTTGGCAGAACATTAGTCTGTCTGCTTCACCTCTGTACCTTGTATTACAGATCTCTTGTTCCCATTCACATCCTGGAATTTAAGGAACAGTGTGATATGAGAGGTGTTGCATTTAGTTTCCATACAGGTAGGACAATGATCTTTTTGTCACCTCTGCGTTGCTTTCCTGAAGTCACACACTCCTCTAGCAATTTCAGGGAAAAACTATACTTGCTTACAAACACCTAGAAACACCAGTAAAAAATAATGCTAAATTTAAGTGAGCTGAAATTTCTTCAGCAGAAACTAATAACCTAATCCAAATGCCATTTCTCTCAAGGAGGGCTTAAATGATTCCCCTTTTTAATATAGTTTATAGAAAGGAGTCTCACTGTCAGAGAAGGGGAGAGTTTGGTTTGGATTTTGGGGTTTTTTTGCAGCTCTCCCATTTCTGATTAGTGAGAAAAGATAGGAGTGCTGTAGGGGGACTGGAATCCCTTTGGAGTGTTGGCTACATGTTAGCAAAAAGACTATCACAGATAGTACCAGGCCAAAAGACACTCCCAACACTATCAACCCTTAGGCTCCTTTGCTTCAGTCTTGTCATTCGACACAAATTAAAGCAGAATAAACAATTCATTAGCATGGAGGGATGGTTTCTCAGAGTTATTTCTTCATATCTTACAGGGTATCTCTTCTTTCATATTTAAAATTGGCAATAATAGGAGAAATGCACACACTGTGTGGTAAATAGGTCCTAGTTTTGCTTACTGGCAGTACAATGAGATGTAATTTGATGCATCTTGTAGCTGTTGATAATAGAATGATACCTTAGGGGGCAATGCTTTCAGCTGGTGAGGTAAACTGGGATAGCTATGCCCCCTCACAGAAGGGTTTCCCTCTCCAACCTCTTCTGAACCCAAAGCAATGAAGCGAAAAATATATTTCCCTGACTGACAGGAACAATGGCAGTGGAATTCAGCTGGTGGTGATGCACAACAGGTTCAACAAAACTAACAGTGACTATTTCTCTGTGTACTGCTAAGAACCCTCAGCTACATCTGCACATTGCAATGGTCAGAGACCTTTAAGCATGAAGTCTTCAGCACTTTGGCAATGCCATTTAGCAGAAAATCTTGTGAGACATTTTCCTGTTTAGAGATAAAACACAATGCTGACTAGACAGCACACAACAACTTTAAGAGTATAAATTTTAAGAAAACAAAATACAAACCAGGATGAGCTATTAGGCTGTGGTTTAGGAATGGCATATCCCAATTTAGTGCTCCCACTGAGACTCTCCAAACCCCTTGCTCACCCTCCCCCTCCCCTGTGGCAGGCTGGAGGCACAAAAGGTGAAGATCACAGACTGAAAAAAGAAAAATGTACTGGAAACAGCTATGAGATAAGAAGGCAAACAGTAACAGGGACAATATTAATAACAAACTTGTACAAAGGAGAGAGTGATTCACATCCAAAATGCTCACCACAGAGCCTGACCCAACCAAACCACATCCACACTTCCCCGGCCACTCGCCCCTGCTCAGAAGCAGCATCATCCAACCACTCCACTGCCACAGTCACTGACCAGAAGGAACCCTTTCTTGTGGGAAAAGATTCCCCTCTCCCAGCCTCAGCAATGATGTGAGGTGGTGTAGAACAACTTCAGTGTCCCTCCTTGCCCCTCCTGGCTTCTGTAGGAATCAACCCTGCCCTGGCCAGAACCAGGCCAACAGGCGCACATATGGCTTAAGCTGTTTCTAAAGTACTGTTGAATGTTAGGTATAAAATGCTACCGCTAACTGAAATTCTCATTTTAACTTTAACAGTTGTGGCACTTTGTGTAGCTCAAAATACGTGTGTGGTTCTGCTGTATGCACCAATTTAATCACATTTTGTCTCTTTCTTATGCATGCAACTAAGAAACTTTCTAAATCTAAGTGAAAATGTGACCTTTTCTTGATTATTCTTGGTGGCATGTTTTCATTTCTCTTGGCTTTCTGTCTTACTCCTCATAACATTTCTTTTAATTATGTATATACATCACATAAAACCAATACATTTTTCTCGATATTCTGCAGAGATATTTTTTCCTGAGATATCTTCACTGCCTTTCCCATTTTCACACATTTGATTCTATTGAATCTCCTCACTGCCACCTTTCACGTTCTGCCTTCGCCATTTCTATTTATAAAGCTAATAAAATACCAAGGAATCATTCTGACCTTTCCCGGTAATCGATAGTAAGGACAGTCAGCTATCAGCAAATATTATTTCAGACAATAATTATACCGAAGAGTGGCAGTTTCTCATTCATCAGCTTAAGCAGATGTCTGGGGGAGGAAAAAGGAATACCTTAAGTACCTGAGATTTTGCTTCAGAAGCATCATTTTTGACACATACACATTAGCTGGGCTTGGTTGTGGGTAGTTTCTGCTTTGAAGAAGAGTGTTGGCACTATTAGCAGAAAGTGGTCCATTCTGTCAACCCTTTCTGAGCATAATTTCTCCATGGATGACAAATGACTGTTCAAACTACTTGCACAATGGTTTATTGTCTTTATGCAACAGAGGCACTTCACCGAGAATAAAAGTGAAAAAATGTTATTGGATTTCCTACTTAATATCAAAAGAGCAAGGACAATTTGGGGTGCAAAGAAATGCCTGATGTTTGATCTGGAGATGGAAATATTTGGGACACATACTGGTATAGTGGCCACTATACTGTAGTCATGAAAATTTCAGAGCAGCAAGCATGGGATTTAAAAGAGAAGGGTCATACCATCCCAAGGGGCACACTTTAAGGGTAGAAGAAACCATTAGTTCTTCCCAAAGGCTTCTTTTATTTGTCTATAAATACAGATGGTGGAGGGAGAATAATGTACAGCCAGCTGGTGTCCTCAGATGCTCCCTAGAGTGGAACAGAAAGATAAGCAATTATTGCAATTAAATGGCAAACTACAATTACCACCAAGGGAATGCAATACTTCACAGTCATAAATGCTCCATACTTAGGGTGGGAGGGGGAAGACTTTAAGTTGTGTGAAACGACAGAATAGAAGGCCATTAAGAAAACTGATATTATCAGATTTCAATAGTGCCTGGTACCTTTAAATCTTAAATTATTTTAACAACCCTTTGTTTCTACTCTTCTTAACCTTTTTATAAAGTCTCTTTAAATTTTACTGGGTTGTTCTGATCTCAAAACTGATTCCTCATAGCTGGCTGTATTTTCCATCTTAATGTTTTCTAAATTTGAGATTAAGTGTCTTTTTTTGTTGCTGTCTTGAGGAAACAGAGAATATTTGTTGTCCTCTTGAGGAAACAGAGAATATTTACTTCAGAAATCCAGGTTTCTGATCATAATAATGAATAATAATAAAAAAATTCTGTTGTAAATGCAAGTCATGTCTGTAAGGTACATCTTATGCACTGAGCTTCTTTGCCAGGGATGTGAACCCCTCTGCTACTACAGAAAATACTGAAGGAAAAAGGCAGGAACTTCAAATATCTTTAAAGAGTACCTGCACAACTGAGTTTATCACACAGCAGAGTTCCCTTTATAGCTAGTGCAGAGAAACAGATACTTGTAGGCATTAGACATCTGATCTCTTTTAGAATTTTTCTGCATCTGTCTGTAACAGGAGCCTGGTCTAGAGCAGCAAGTCTGTAAACAGATGTCTACAACACCTACATCTAGAATTAGTCTAAATGGACTTTGTCATATACCAAGGAATCTAATGTCTTGTACCTTGTATACAGAGTTTAAATCAAATTTGGCACGAGAATTGGGTAAGCATCCTCATCCTTTTTAATGAGGTCATTAAAAAGAGACAAATCACAAATGTGCTTCCCTTAATGTATGTCAATGTGATTGCAAAACAAAGAGGCTTGCTTTTTGTTAGACAGCTGCAATAAACAGATGCCAAAATACATACAGAGACTGGATGGAAGAATCCTATTTCTGCAGCAGCACCCAAGCTATAAAATATAAATTACAGTTGGGATTTGCATTGTTCATCTCAATGGGCAAAGTAAACCTGACTTGTTCTGAATTCAGGGCATTTAGCACACAACAAAGATCTTCTAGGCAGAACAAATGCAGTAAATCAAATATATCTGTCATTTATCACCTCTTATGCATTTTCTTTACAAATCTTCTCTAGTCCAACAAGTGCCCTTTCCTGCACATCAGGTCATCTGTCCCACATATATGTATTTCATAGGTCAGACTTCCTACATTTAAGTTCATGTCATATGTCCACAGGCTGGTCAGAGCAGATGCAAAATTCAAACAAGCTGTCAAAACCATCCTTTTACACCCTAGGCTAAATTCCTCTCTCATTAAAGGGGTACAGAATAGGTATAAATTAATCAGATCTAGTTCTTTAAAAATATTCAAATAAAAGACAAGGTAATTCACATTTGAATCAAACACATATGCTTGCATTAATAAAAGACACAATAAAAACTACTCCAAAATTATGACAATTTTTTTTACAGCATAATTATTTCTGATGTAGGTAGGCTTTTTTCCCCACTTTCCAAAAATTCAACAGAATTTGCCATCATCTGCAACACAAAATGCAAGGAAATGCACATTAATATGAAAGTATCAAGAGGAGTGAATGAAAAGAGATTTTCTGTTGAGTATTTTTTCAATTCATTTTTTGTTGATGACACTTCTTTAAACTGTTTTGTTTACAGAATGATTGTGTGGTAAAACAATTGCACTCATGCATATCTGCATGACAGACTGAAAGATAGTTGCAATTGGAAGAATTTTGGATTTTTAAAGAAGAGGGAAACTTGTGCCTGTTTTTTAATAAAGCCAAATACCATCTGTGGGTGGTGTTAAGATAGGAGTTTACAATTATTGTTATCTTACGTTGCTGTCCACAGTATGAACTTTCAGTTCTTACCAGAAATATCTCTCTGTAGAACAGAGTACTGCAGTAGTCTCTGGTTTCATACTATTTATTTTTTTCTGTCTGTCTTACAAGTTTTATCTCCTTGTCCATCCTGCAGGTGTGAATACCATTCATATGGAATTGGCAGTGAAAGCAAAATATGTCAGTACCCTGGCACTTCTTCTGTGGAGGCAGAATTTCACTTGAAAGTAGCTTCTTCTCAGCTTCACAATGAGGTGTCCAATTTCACCGTGATTAAGTAGTCAGTGTTTTTAGCAGAGCAAGCAAATTGTTGGTGCACCTCTGCTGGACACTGCCCCTATCTTTTGTGTGAATCCAGCTAGCAATCAGAAATCTCGGGCTGCTTTCTGTCTGCAGCATAAACGTCTTGAGGTGAGTGTAGAAGTTGGTCTAGCATATTTCATGGCGTGCATGGTTTGTCCAATGTCACACTTGGACCCAGAAGCACATTCCTGCTGCAGTATCTGTATTTTCTTTGTTAACTGTGTCACAGGTTTCCTTCCATGGAAGATAATTTTTGAACCTAGACAGCTCCACCCTATCCCAGGCTCTACCTTGTTTTAGAGCAAAGCATCACACCTGAGTGCCAAAATGTCCCAGTCTGAGCTCCTGTTAAGTGGTCTCACATCCTCCCAGATACATGACTCAGAATATGCTGGCTCCTGTGATGAGACTTGAGCAAGATGAGACCTATCTGCGAGCCAGACTCCCAGGCAATCAAGCCAGCAGCAAGCCTGTTCCTGGATAAACACAGATTTTCCAGTGTGTTTTCCACAATGCAGAGAAACATGCACATTTCTCTCAAAAAGCAGAGGCTGTGTGGATGTCTCTGTGGTGAGGTAAAACTTGTGTTTCTCAGCAAGGGGGAAATGTCACTGATGTGGCAATGCAGACAATGGGGCCCAGGGTAGCAGCTCTGCACTGTGCTGAGAGCACACAGCAGCTACCAAGAGCCAGCCTGGGCATCTCTGACAGCACTGCAGGATGTGATGTGAAAGATAGAGTCTGTCTGGGTTCAATAGGGATCCCTTTTTCACTGCTCTGCCCTATCACTTACCACAAAACAAACTGCCATCAATTCTCACTCTTCTGCACAGCCCTTTCCCACAGACTACAAGATCCTTTTTATTTTGTATCATATTTCAAACTCTGGAGGAATATTTACTTTTGTGAAAATAAAACTAGGACTAGAATTTTTCTGTCTTGTTCACAGTTACTTTTCAGTTTCTATAAATTTTTATTTTTCAACATAGTGCACTCCAATGAATTAAAATAATTCAGTTTTCATGGAGTATTATGGATACTTAAACCTCACTAAATTAGATTTTAATCATATTTTTCCTGTATTCTTTATCTAAAAATCTACTATCCAAGGTATAACTTTAAACTCTAGTACAATACTTAATTGAGAATAATAGGTAGCAAAAAAAAAAGGTTTGAAGTAACTAGGACCCAGGATTCTGTTCATAAGAGTATGCCCTCACACTCTACCTCCAGCATGCTACCTGAGATGACATGTGGCTTGTAGAAGAATCAGAAAGCCTATAAAATCAGGGCTGTATTTATCAGGTCACTCAGGCAATGGTTTTCCACAACCCATGAACAAGACATATTCAATACTGCAGAACTCCTACAGGCTACTTCTGCACTACAAGAAAATTCACCCAGAGTGCCATTCCACATAAATTCCATAAAAGAACATAAAATTTATGCAACAAAAATAGAAGTATTTACAGAGACCTGGAGACAAGTGTCTATTCAAACATTGGATGGCTGGAAATGAAAGCTCAAAGGATTTAAGAGTCATAAAAAAAGCATATAAGCAGCAGAAAGTTATGGCTTGTAGAATGACTTCTGTGCACTGTGTTTTACAATGGCATTTTGATTATTTGATGCTTCACAAAAAGAGTTTGCTTTGTTAAATTCTTTCTTCCTGACTGGAATATTTTAATTTTGTACAGCCTAAAATGAAACAAGTGGGTGATAATTTGTTTTTTTAGGGAGAGAAGCTTCCATGGGGAAAATTATGGAGAAAGATCCAACCAATAACTTACCATCTCTCCTGTTATAACAGGAAAATTGATTTGTTGAATTCTCAGTTACCAGAGAGAAACAGAGCACCAGGGAGAGGACAGCTGCTAAAATGGGCTGGAAATATCAGTACAGCAAATGAAATGCACTGGATTTAAGGCCTGGGAATATTCCACCAGTTTTGTGAGATGCCTTCTTATTTTCATTTTTGCAAGCAGTCATAGTCTCTTCAAGTCTATTAAGTTATTGATCTCGTCTCTACCAGTCTCCTTTGCTAGACAGAGGCAAAAGGAAAGCACCATTTAGATACCTATTTTGGAAAGTTGGAGTATAAAACAGACAACCACTGTCTAGACAGCCTAAGTAATTCTATGATCAGTCTTCAAAAGTCAAACCGTGTGACTTTCCAAATGCTGCCACTGCCAAGCGTGCAACAGCACGGATTAAACCAGAGCTGTGAAGATGAACCTTTCTTGTAACTCAAGTGCACCAAGGATGTTTTTCAAAGTATTTTATAGTTGCAGATAAAAGTAAAATTTTGGAAAGTTGGGTAAAACTATCAAGGCCTTCAAATTTCATACATAATCCCAAAAAGAACAGTGACAGCATTTATGTTCATAGAGGATGATGTTCATACCTGAGAATCCAAACAGAATATACTGAAGCAGAATGAATGGGAAATGTCAACCCTCACATGGGCACGCACACACACACACAAAATGTTTTCACCAACCTCCCTACTCTTAAGGTGAGAAGCTGCTCTACCCCCTTGTAAATGTAATTCTGTCATAGAAATTGCCAGCTGACATCCAGCAATTTTTTAATCTCTTTGTTCAGGGCCATTATGCTTTTTCTCCAGGATGGAAAAGCTCACCTAGGGAAAGGGCACCAAACATAGCATGCCCCAGTCTGTTGGGAGAGACTGCAAAAAGCATTAAAGGCTTTTTCCGTGGATCTGAGACTAAGTAAGGCTACATGAAGTACCTCATGGGTTTATGTGTCACCCCAAGTCTTGCTCTTTAGACAGCAGTGGTCTGGTAGGAAGCTAACAAAGGGTGTGATGGACTGGAGGCAAGTTTTCCTGGTTAAATATTGGAGACTTTATGGAATTGAAAGTAACAGGAAAATGGGGTGTTGTGATATAAACCCAGAAGGCAACTAAGTAACACACAGCCACTTGCTTACTCCTTCCCCTTACCACGATAGGATGGGGAGGAGAACTGGAAATAAAAAAAAAAATTAAGCATGTGAGTAAGAACAGTTTAATAACTGAAATAAAGTAAACTTAAGTATAATAACCATAGCAATAATAATTGCAAACAAAAGGAGAAAGAGAGAGGAATAAAACCCAAGAGAAACAAGTGAGGCACAGTGTAATTACTCACCACACACTCACCTATGCTCATCCCATCCCCGGGCAGCAATTGACCCCTCCCAGCCAATTCCCCCCAGATGAAATACTGGGAATGACCTGCTATGGTATGGAGCATCCTTTGGAGTAGTTTGGGTCACCTGTCCTGGCCATGCTCCCTCCTGGCTTTCTGTGCACGTGCTCATGGGCAGATCATGAGACACTGAAAAGTCCTTAAGAGCAAACCCTGCTCAGCAGCAACTAAAATTTCAACATGTTACCAACATTATTCTTATACTGAATTCAAAACACAACACTGCACTAGCTGCTAAGAAAATGAACAGTATAGCAGATGAAATCAGGGCCTGGGGCACTGTGACCACTGCTGTACTGTACTTGGTGGTTTTATTACGAAATTATTTGGAAATATGAGAGTGTTAGCATGTATTACAGTAATCTGTACTTTGCTTTGTGTAGATGCTTCCTCATCTCCCTCTCTTCCCTTTCTCCAGTGTCCTCAGCTTGACCGTCTGCTGCAGTGGAGCTGTACTTTGTCTGCTCTAAGGGACTTTACCCTGGTGTGCAGGTTTTCTCTGCTCAGCTGGGGGCTCACACACTAAACCTTCATTTCTAATAGCACACATGAGAAAAGGAAAAACTTATTTCTGGCTCTGTTTCCTGAAGACTCGAGGCTTTGCCCTATTGCTATCCTCAAGATATGAAAAATCAGTAAATCCTATGCTGAATATCAAAATTTCTTCAAAATAGTTTTATACTTTTCCCTAAGCTTCTCAAGGAAGTGAAAATACCATGTGCCTGCCCTTTTCCCTGTAAGCCTCTCAGTATCTTTCCCTTTTAACTGCTGAAGTCATTAGCCAATTCCAGCAAACCTTCCAGAGGAGCACAGTCACAAAGGAAATACTGTCCTGAGCACAGACAGCAGAATAGAGACAGCAGCACAAATTGGTGCCTCATCTAACATAAATTTTGCCCCCCAAATTCAATAATTATCTTTTTTTTTTTTTTTTTTTTTGCCCTGGTGGCAGCTTAGCAAATACACACTAGCCAGCAAATATACACAGCTGAGCAGCACAGTTACAGCCTGGAAGCACCCTGGAAGCACCAACATCCTCAGGGCCTTTCCCAAATGGTGATTGGAGAGCAGAAGAGTCTGCAGAGGCAAGGGACAACACAGGGGAACTGGCTGGATTGCAAGAAGGCAGAAACATTCACATTTGAGGGTAGGGACAAGGTGTCTACAGTGTGTAGAGAGAGGATAAAGGACATACATCCATAGATGTTTTATTTTAATGCCATTGTTCACAGCACTGATGTTCTGGAGCAGCTCCATAAATTCTGCCCTCTGATAATCTTAATATACCCTTTCTCTTACGATAGTGTTTTAGTAGTAAATGCTGCCTCCGTGTGTAACCTCTGTCTAGCTTTTATTTCAACTTCTTTGGCTCAAAGTCTACACTAATTTTGTTTATCCAAAATCTATCTCATTCTGACCCATTTTTATTTCTTCTTTGCACACCAGTTCTTGATGCCTGTCTGGAAATCAGAACATTCAAAAAGTTTCTGAATTTGACAAAACACAATACCTTGCTCTTTTCTTTTTAAACCACAGCTGCTTTTTTCATTATTTAAATTAATTGTAAGGTCGTAACAATTGTTACCCTCTCTAAATGAGAACAGAACATAGAATTATCTGGAAAATACCCTGATAATTAAGCTCTATCTTATCTTCCCAGCAAGTAAAAGGGCTTATAATTTGTTGAAAAACAAGTGTCAACTCCTTCAGTAATGTTAACTCCTTGGTAATGTGGAAAAACTTGGAAAACACTATCATTAAGTAGCAACTGTTCTTAATTATGAATATTCTGCTGAAGGGGAAAGAAAAACACATCATTTTAGATATAGATTCATCCTTATGCTCTTTTTTAGCAAGGATCATGGCTCTGAGGGTGACCATTTTGTTTGAGACTGTAGTCTAAATAAGCTGGAAAAGGAAATTCATCCCATCAAGCTACCAGCAAGCCCTGCTTTGCTCCATCATATATTGCTCATATCTTCTATACAAGGACAAGAGATATTGGTGAATCCCATCTGGCAAGTAGAAATAATCGTAACTAAGCTTTATCTAAATGAAGACAATTTTATACCTCATTTAAAGGTAAATCATCTAAAGAGCAGTCCTGAAACTGTCAAAGGGGTATTAATGAATTTTAATTCCTGTTAGATTTCTTTCTGCCAGTGAAGGTTAGATTTTGTCTCCTTTCTAGGAATTCACTGTCAAAACAGTCTGGCATAGAAGAAGATGAACAATTAGTTTCTTGGATTACAGCAGAGTTTCAGTATCTTATTAACTGCATTAAAGGGCAGGGTGGAAGATTTCTTTGACATCACTTTTGGAAACACCATCTCATTAGGGATGCTGAAATCCCTGCTCTGTTTGTCACATTATAGAAACAGCAGAGGTCAGGTGCTTGCTCCATTTGAAGCTCTGTTGGCATTTCTGTGGCAAGGAGATGTGGAGTTTAAGACTATGTGTTTTGTAAAGACCTGGTATGTCATCAATCTGATATTTTAATTAGGAGAAACTCATCCTATTCTTTGTTAAAACACTCATTTGATTTTCTTTTGGCCATACACTTAGGAGTTATAGCCTTTCCTTTGGGTATATTTATAATTTTCAATTAAAAAAATCACATTTCAGTGCAAGGAACAAATTTACCTGGAGTTTTTAATAGCTTTAAAAATGTCTTGATATAGAATGATAAAAACGTTGTGATAGTCTAAAATTCTTAAATATTTAAGCTTCTGCTTTATTTTTCACTCACAGTCAGAACTAACAAATTCAGATTACTAGTTCAGAAGATGTTATTTTCTTTGCCATTTAGGAAGTGTCCATGTTTCACAGAAATCAAATATTATATAATAATATCAAAATATAATATTCTTGAACATTTTACATGACTAAAAATGGAATTAAAATAAACAAGCCATCATCTTCTGTAACTATTGCGTTAAAAATTGAAGCAAATCTTAAATTTTTCAGTAGGGGCAAAAGAATCATGCAGTAAAAATAGAGCCTTGCAGAATTATAATTCTCATTAATATTTTTTCTAAGCTGCTGGCATGTCTCTCCCTTTTTCCAACAATATCCATTATTTTGCTAATAAATGGAGAAGGATTCCTCATTTATTAACCATAAACTCATAATAAAGACGTCAGCCATGTCTTCTCTCAATATTAGCTAGAAACAAATTAGCACAATTAAAAAAGCAAGTGTATTTCTTAACTGAAAGGCCATTTGCTTACTTTGCATCATTTTTATCTGAAGAATATGTTAACCACACTTAAGAAGCTGAGCTGTGTTAAAACTTTCCCTCATTCTGCTTCATTTATTTTACTGGTATTTTGACAAGCTGAGAATAGCACCTGTGTTTGAAACAAAGTGGTGCAAAAGAATTGCTACAAATACTAATTAACTTTTTCCTAAAATTCTGTGACCAAGATGTTGGAAAATGGGTGAGTGGGACCATACATGACTTGCATATGGTCTCAAAATCTGGTAGTGGTACACCTGGAGCTCCACAGCTGCATCACAGGCCTCCTGCTTGTCCTTTGACATTCACCTGTCTTAAGGAGCTGAATATTTTAGCAGTGAATGGAAATAACAATTTTGGAAGTGCACAATTCCCATTTATATGTTAGATCCCTGAAGGACACTGGAGATTATTTCTGGGCCTAGCTTTTTAGAAAGATTAGTCAACTATTGCAAAAACACAGAACTAAACCTGGACTCTGAACTTTCTTGACAAACTTTTAATAAATTCATATTGCATGTTCAATTATCCAGTGGTAGTGGATGAGCTCATTAAAGGAGACAGGATTGGTGGCAGCCTGGGCTGCCCTGGTTTAGTTTGTGATCTCAAGGACCAAATGCCTGTGAGGCTAAAGGGAATTTCATAGTATATATTTCAGTCCTAAAAATTAGTTCATGTATGATTTTGAATGTGAAAACTGTAAGAATAGCAGCAAAGAATAGTCAACCATACAATGCCATTTTATGACTGAAAGCTGAAAAAGCTTCATCTTGATTCATAATTCAGCAGAATTATGAACATAATAAACACCTTAGAAAGCAGTTGTAGACACACCTTTCCTTGCTTAGAAAAAAAAGTACTTGTCACTCTTCTTGCTTTCTTAGTGTTTCTTGGATCTCTTGATAGCTTTTCATACGGAGAAATCTGAGCATTTTTATGAATATTGTCAGAAAGGTACCTGTACAAACCTAACATTCCATTGCTTAACTTCATTCTGCGTAAACTCAAAAAACAAACAAAACAAAACAAAACAAAACAAACAAACAAGCAAAGCTCCTCACTTGGACTAATCTATCTATGGAGGCTGCATGTGCCATTAGACAGAGTGACTCTTCTTTGCATACAGAAGGAAAGAATTGTTATCTGGGCTTTAGCTGCACGTTTACTCTTGTTGATCATGAAGGTGTTGGTAATAAGCTTAGAAATATTATCCTTTGCTTTCAGATCTCTGGTTCAGTGTTCATTCTGCTTCTCAGGTAACCCATCTTCCTCCTCCTGCACCGCTGGTCACCAAGCTGCCCTATGTTAATTCCTGAGTGAATAAATATTGAGGTAACTGAGAGAAAGAGTTTATTTCATAGCTCCAGTTGTTTAAAACACGTTTTTCAAGCCACAGCAAGCTCAATATTGCCATGCCTTTCAAGAGGTGAGGAGCCCTGCCCTCTGACTCACAAAGTTTAGATACCCACATTCATATATAGATAGAGTTCTATTCATATATAGAGAAGTGAGTTCTAAAACAAATTTAACTTACAATAGCCTTCAAACCATTATTTTCTCTCTCCTGCTGAAGCCACAGTGTCTTTGCAGTTATGTCAGGCTACAGGTTGTGGCCAGCAAGAAGTGAAGAAAAGCACAGGAAATCTGCCAGCCACAGAAGTTTTGCAGGCACTTTGTCCTCAACAGGAGCCTCTGACTTTGTTCAACTGCTTAAACTATTACGCATGTAGAGGTAAACTGGCTTAGAGCTCAGCCAATTTAGCACTTCAGCACTTCAAATTTTATATGCATAAAAATGCCTAAAGGCTGTAGGAGAGCTGTAAGTCACTTTGCCTCTGCAACCGTGAAACCTTAAGAAGCTCAAGAGGGCAAAGCACTATCACTCCTTGCTAGTTTAAACCTCCTTGCACAGAGCTCCCAGGAAAAAGTTTCTCTGGGCTTAAGGCAGCCAGGATTCCCCTGACAGCACTGAATTCTTCCAATACAGAAGCAGAGCTGGCTGAAACAGTCACCCCATTAAATGCTGGTGTACTTTTAACCACTTCATCGTTATTACAAGTGCCAAGTGCTGCACTGTAAGATCCATGAAAATGCCTCTCTCCCACACATTTCCTAAAGGGCAAGGAAATGTAATGCTTCTGGAAGCTGGCTGGCCAATGCAGATTTCCATTTCCATCTTATCATATTTTCTATGAAAATTAATACAAAATTCACTTTTCCTCTGGCTGTCACACATGAGTTTTCTAAGCCATATTCTCAGAGATTGTTAGTGATAGAAACGCATTTTTATGCATTTCATATGCCCTCTATGCATAAAAATCTCATTTTTATGTCCAGAATTACATCTACCATCTTTACAAATTTAATTCCATCAAAAGCATTTGATGTCAGCATGGCCTGGCATGGTTATACAACAGTGTAAGTGGAAGAAGATTACAAGCAAACCACCACACACACAGCATATCCACCCCTCTGCCCAGGAACTTGGATAAACTTGTTATGCAAAAGGTGCAAGCTTTTACCAGGGACAAACAAGAACTGGCACTCAGACCAGCTCACCTAAGCATCCTCTGGCACAGTCCTTCCACTGCCTCCAGCTCAGTCTACAAGCCTTTCCCAAAGAGGGAATATAATCCTCAGATGTAAATTATCTTAATCATATATAAAACCACTTTTGAAAGCTCAGGCCACTTCATTGTAACTTTGATGTGTTTTGACTCATAGGTAACACTACAGCCATAACTACCAGGCCTTTTTCTGCATAAGATTATACACTGGTTAATCCAGTGTTCTGTGCAGTGTTTGCAGTTTCCTCGTGTAGCAAGCCTTGAGATAACATAAACAGTCACTAATAATGAGCTGTACCATGGATGAGGAGGTTTTTGTTGCTGAAATTTGAACAGAACTTTGAAGTGCGTCTTTCAAAATGAATGCATAACCAAATGTTATCCAATAAAACTGCAGCAAAGTTGTAGCTGGATAGGGACAACTATCCATCAAAAAATGTGGCCTGCAGGTGTATCACAGGTTGCTGGTTCCCCATGAACTGAACCACAAACAAGGGCAGAGAGGGCGAATAAAATCAGGATACAAAATAGCTTCTTTCTACATTAAGGTAACATTTCACAACAGTCTTGAAAATGTCTCCGCTGTATTTATAAACATCCAGCATTCCCACTGCTAGGTAAATTTTTCAGAACTTTACTCAACTTGAAGATTTAAGACCAGGGATTTTTACCATTTTAATGTATGCATCTCTGCTCTGTCAGCAAGAGCTGATTCTTCTCAAGCATTTCATCTGCTGTTTCATTACTGAAAAATATCTTTGTGGAATCACAAGATTCAGTATGAAGTTTTACAGAAGTTTTGCAGGCAGGTAAGCACACACAGTCTTAACTGAGAGTTATTTTTACCTGGTGTCAGCTGCTAATAGAAGATCTTGAGCTCTATGGATTTGCACTTATGAAATAAGTAAGATTCATATTGACTGTTTTATATATTCATAGCTTGTAACATCAGAGAGGACAAAAACCTAGTGAGTAACAGTATATGTTTCAGAGTAGTTAATGCCATATGAACCACTACTCAAATTCCATATTAAACATTTAAAAAATAGGCATGTAAAAAACTCCTTTTTCTTTTAAATCACACCAACACAATGCAGCATTCCTGTCTTGAATAATGAAAGGCAGTCAGTAAAAAGGTGCCACTTGCATTCTATCAATGTTTAAGAAATTTCTTCCAGAATAAATTCCTCACCGTGTGCCGTTTTACAAAAAAAATGAACACAAAGTAATGTCTAGACAGACTATAATCTCTAGGATAAATAAAAGAAAAAAACCATACAATCATGCTAGTAGGCAATAAATCAGAGGATAAGGCAACAGGTATTTATTCTGGTCTTATTCTGGTCTTATTCTGGTCTTACTGACTGCCACCAGAGCATGGTTGCAGATCCTAATAGTTGTAAGTGGTACAGCTGTGGTACCTCAATGACAAGTGAACCCTCACACCAGAAGTGTTTGTAAAGTCTCCTTTCCCTCCTCACACAAACAACACTAAAAACGTTCAGATTTATTTAACAGTAGGTTATTTGCTGTTAAGCAGTGATGTAGTAGCAAATTACATTGTTTAGAAATGCCATGAATAGCATGAGAAAGGGATGCCCTCCGGAGGAAGCAGCCAGCAGAGTGCCTTGCAGATCAGGCAGCAGCAGGGGCACAACCAAGGAGCTCAGAGAGGCTGAACAGAGCCACACAAGCATTTCAGGCTGAGGATAATATATATTCATCCCTCTCAAAGTCCTGCCTAGAAGCCATTCTTCTCAAGCACATTGTAAGGGATGAAGAAAAATACCTTGCTGCAGCCTGTCTTGAAGATTTATTCCCTGTCTTATTCTCTGTACACACAGTTGTGCATATCTGGTGCATTGTGCGTGGGCTTTTCTATTCCTCCTGGCATGCTGAAGCATGAGACACGCTGCTGGAAAAATCTAAGTATTCCCTATATTAGTCTTTGTTCCTTGTGCAAACTGAAATTATTACAGAGCTAGAACACATTCATTGTCTCCAAAAATCTCATCACCTTCTGTATTATTCCAAAGGTATTTATTTTCAAGAGCACATAACATCCAAAGTCTGAACTGTTAAACTGAAGATAAGTATAACATGTCTCCAAAGACCTTTTTAATGAGGTAAAAGACTCTTCCAGATTTTTATCAACATTGCCAGCTGAAATCAGCTCAACCCTCTGTTTTTCTGTACTAAAACAAATTGTGTACAATTAAAGCAAAAGGTCTGGCAAAGAACCATGTTTTAGAGCAAAACACTGGTATCCACACTGCTGTACAGCCAAAAAATGTAGAGTATGACCCAAACCCATAAAGAAGTAGTCCATCACAGAAAAAAAGCAAGGAAATGGCTCCCTGCAGATGTTGCATGGGGAAGGCTTGCCAGGTGCCTGGTATTGCTTGAAGCCTCCAGAGAAATTGTGCATGTCATCTTGTGATATCAGCACATGCTGCCTTGGTATCAAGCCCTTTGCTTGCAATAGCTGCTATCTCAGAGCAGATTGCCAGTGACAATGATCATTTTGGCTTATTTTAGCAGAGTAACTGCAATTACTGGCATCAGCAGGTATCAGACTACTTCCAGCAAAGGTGTTTGGCTTCTGAGCTCTAATTTAGTTCCTGTCACTGAGACTAGAAAATACATTTTTGTTTCCCACAGCTCCTGGTGTGTATCAGATAGGTATGCTTCAGACAGCTGTTTTAGGAATTCTAGAAGTTGTGTAGAACTGCACATTTAATCACAGCCTCCTGCAATGACTTTGGTGAATGACTTGTCCAAACATTAAAAAGAGGATTATAGCTTATTGAATCAGAAGAGGACTCTCAGCTAAAGAAACTGGCCAGCTATTTACACACTGAAATGCTCCAAACAGCAGTACTGGCCAAGTACCATCTGGTTTAGGGTTTTGGATGAAACATTTATTTTCAACTGGATTTCCAAACATCAGGCCTTTGAGGGTTCATTTATAAACCACATGTGAAACAAGCTGTCAGCAGGCAACAAGCTGTCCTGGGTGAGTGTGCAGCAGCAAACTTCCACTGTCACCAGAGTCTGCTCCCACTTCTAGGACAATTGACTTCAGAGCTGACACAGAGACATTTAAAGACCATCAAGGCTAGAAAAAGCATAGAGCTTAGGCACATCTTATTTTAGTCAACCTGTTACAGATCATCTTGTATTACCATCTACTGCTCCTTTTCTTCCCTCTAGTTATTCCTTAACTGTTTTATTGCCAATACTAATGTCTGAGTTATCAATCTTATCACATTTACAGACAGTATTCCTAGTGTGAAAGTAAGACAAGGAGGAATGTCCTACTTTCCTGAGGAAGCTCCAGCCTTTACTGTTCAGAGGGTCAAAAGCCACCATCTGAAAAAAAATTAAAGAAAATCCAGAGTCAACAGAGTACCCAGCTCAAGAGAGTTTTGCATCCTCCCAAATGAATGTGTGCTGGTTTAATCAATGGCCTCAGATACTCCATCATCCTGCATACGTTTAACTTCATGAACTTTAAGCAATCCCATTGTAGTGCCCAATGTTAACCACTTATTTAACATTTTTCAGACCATTTACACATATAAATACACCATTATAGACTGCATTAATTGGCTCTGCTGAGGATTCTAAACCAAGAAGTTCTGAAAACACTAGAAGCAAAGAAACAAGAATTTTGTTGCAACTAAGCATATTTTCAGGTAGATAGAGATTCATAATGGGAAAAGTGCAGCAGCTCAGTCCCTAAGAAGCACAGATGATGGGTCAGATGTGCACAGGAACAAGAAAAGAAGTGAAACAGGAGGTCACAGACAAAATCTAAGCATGGAATGCAAGGGGAAGGGGAGGGGAGTGGAGGGAAAGGAGGTAGCAAGCATCACATGCATGTTAGGTATAATAATGACATCTAAGCATATGTATCTCATGCTTCTCCAATAGATATTGGCACTTTTTGGTTTAAAAAATCAAACCACAGGTTGTTATTTTTATCAGTATCTTATGAATGAGGAAACTGAGGCACAGTAAGGTGCTCAGGAACATTTGAAGTGGCAGCCAGAGAAAGTGCGCTGCCCCTACACCATGTTTGAAATTGATCTGCTCTTGTTTAAAATCAGACTGTATTAACACCACACTATTTTGTGGTGTTAATCTAAGGGAGAGATCTAAGAGGCTAAGCACTAGCATCCTCCAGTAGGAGCAAATCATGGGGAGGAAAAAGAAACATCCTTGGGAATGAATAAAAGAAATCCAAAAGACTGCAACAAAGAAGAACTAGGTCTAACATTTTGGGAAAACGAGCTTTACAAACCTGACATTTCCCATTAAAATAGGCAATAAACGTGGCACCTTCTGTGAGGAATAGAATTTCAGGCAAAGCAGTATGTAATGCAGACATATTATGTAATATCAACTTCTTATGCTTATTGCTTATAAGTCAGTCATTTCTAAGAAGATATCCAGCCCTAATTCCTGTCCAGCCTGGAGGAAGTCCTCAGTCTGCTTTCTTCCTTCTGTACTTGCATTTACCTTCTATGACCTTTTGAGCTTTGCAAAAACATTTTGTGAAAATTACATAATCAGTTATTCCACCTTTAAAATCTGATGGTCAGGAATGGGTTTTATGATTCCAGTGATTATAAAACACCATGGCCTCCAGAGGGATCACTCTTTCACACCTAATCTGTCACACATTACCATTTTCATCATGGCACTGGAAAGCAAAGAACATCTAGGGATCATCATAAAGGTCATCTAGGGAACAAAAGAAAGAAGTGTGTCCAGGGCCAATTATGTAAAACATTGTTCAAATAATCTTCCATAATGTAAAATACTATAAAAATTGTTTGTTCTGCTTCCAGAAGCTCAGATAAGGTTTGAGAGAGTTAACACTGCTTCCATACTTATATACTTGGGCATTCAGCCAGGATATTGTGTGACAGCTCGGATTCACACAGTGCAAGAGCTGGGGCAGCTCTGTTCCAGCCTTTGGTTAAATCTTTTATGATCCAAGTTATGCATGATAAGCTATGGATAGTTTACTGAGTTTATTTTTTCAGTTATTTCTTCATAACTCTTTTTTCTTACTCAGCAGGCAACTGTTTTGCACAGGCTAAACCTCATGTTATACTGTAATGAATTCTATCTAGTTTGGGGGTGGGGGGCTCTTAAATTAAAAAAAAATAGTGTTATATATATTCAATCATAGCAAAGAACTACTTTGCTTATATATGTGTATATACACGCACACACATAAATTTAGTGGTGGCTTCTGTTCATATGCTTCCAGGAGGAATAAATGACTATATTTTTACCACACATGGAGGAACATTAGTCATTCCTAACTGGAAAATATGAGTTGATGCTTAAGGGTTCCACACCATGGAAACCTGGGGCTTGTGCAGTACAGCCTTTGTAGTGCATTTGACCCCACTGCAGAAACACCTTTTATTCTACTTTTATTTTCTTTTATTCAGCACTCCAAGGCAAAAACCAGAGATCCTTCTCAAATGAGCATATAAATTTTCCACTGAATCTCATTTATAATTCGTTTTTAACAGGAGTAATTTTTTTCAACTACATTCTTTCTAATTTGCACTATAATTGGAAGCATTTTTCCATGTAAATTAACTTAACCTCCCCAGAAATACCCTTCTATTGACACTCTGTCATAGACTTTCCTTCTGAAATTGTTTGTAAAATTAAAAATCAAAAAATGTTTAGACAGGTAAAGGACAAATCAACAGAGAAGAATGCAAATAAAGAGCAGCTAAAACATGGAATTAACTCCCCAGCCATCTTTTTTGCTCAAATTTTCCTGACTCATCCTCTGGTTTTCATCCTTTACAGGCTTATTCCACAAGCATAATTGTTTAGCTCTTTCTTTCACACCCAAAAGAGGAGAAATAGGAGTAAATGTGCCTAAAACAGTGTAAACTGATCCTTCCTAATAATCAAAATATGGACCAGCATTTAAACAATTCTGGTTCAATTAGTGTAACATTTACTTACTAAATATTCCTGAATTGAGTTATTTCTTGAAGCAACTTTCAAACAAGCAGAAATTCCAAGCTGGCTTTTTTCTGCATGCTGCTTATTGTCATATGAAGTCCTTTCACAGGAGAGAGATGATCTGCATGTCTATTTTGCTCTCCTCTCCTAACCTAAATAGCATAATTGAGATTTTAAATGTTCAGATACTTCAGATACTCATACATACCAATTCCTAAAGGACAGAAAAACTGCAAGTCAGTACAGAATTCTTAGTAGCTCTACACATGTGCATTTATAACCCCTTCAAAAATAAATAACTTTGTAATTAGATAATAGTAGTACAGTAAGTACCAAGACTATGTTTCTGTGCAGTTCAATCTGCATGTGATAGCCTGGCAAACTACTGTCCAATAATCAAAATTATCCCCTTGTGCCCATCAATAACTATTTTTGTGTTTCCCTAGCATTTTAATAAAATACAGGGTATCTACATGGTATTCACTTCACAAGAAACAAAATGAA
The DNA here is from genome assembly GCA_034509425.1 of Eopsaltria australis. Taxonomy (NCBI): domain Eukaryota; kingdom Metazoa; phylum Chordata; class Aves; order Passeriformes; family Petroicidae; genus Eopsaltria; species Eopsaltria australis. The sequence continues at coordinate 79,388 of JAVTVJ010000795.1, forward strand.
AATGGTGTTGTCTACCAAAATTACACCTCTTCAGAGGCTTATGGTTTTGGCCAATGTATGTAAGGGGCCTCTGAGAAGGTCACACTCTGTCTTCCCTACAGTATAAAACAGCAAATCAGTAAAAAACGCCCAGAAAATCCATAGACATTTCATATTCTTATTGTGTACATAGAGTGGAGCTCTTACTGTGGTCTTTTAGGGCTAATAAAAATCCTCTAGTACGAGACTCATTTATGATTAATTAGCCTCTCTACTATTGTTTTTTGCTTGGTTTCCAGAACACAGCATTTGGTAGGAAATGGATGACTAGCTGCAAATATCGTAAATGTGTGCTGGGGGAATATTTGAACATTTGTTCAAATTTGTTTTAAGACTTTATGCTGCTACGCATCTCCATACTGTCTGAGCACAAAAATCTCAAAAGAGAATTTTCATTTTACTGTGTTCGCAATTCCTCCCAAGTTTGTTTCCCATACAGATGAGGGACTTTAATTTCATTAATGCAAAAACTTGCAAAATGGCAGTATTTAGCTTAAGCTAGCTAAAAACCATGTCAACTGCAAACTTTTAATTTTATATTAGTTACTAATTCTGCAGTCAGCGCAGAGCTGACTTTGTATGGTTCATGCTGTAGTGTCATGTTTTCCAAACAGCCAGCACAGTGGAACCTGAGTATTAGTCTAAATCATGTTTATTGTTTATGCTCTTTAGAAATTATATATTTGTAAGATAAGTTATTAAAAACTAATCAGTAGAACCATTTACGTAGCTGATAAACCAGGAACTTATAACAAACCACTAATGACACCTTGTGTTGTTTTTGAGTCCTGGTTGGATAATTCTTACTTTAACCAACACCCTAAAATTGCATGTCACTTCTGGGTACACTGAATTTAATAATGTTTAATGTCAAATTATTAAGCAGGGAAAATATTAATATAAGAGGTCAGTTACAAGGCACAAGTAACAGTTTCCAGATATAGAGCAATAAACTGAATGCTCATATTGAACCCCTCAGGAAAAATCAATAGCTTTTGCAAATATGTAAAAGTAACTTCAAATTAGAATTTTACAGGCAGCTAAAATGGGTTTTAGCTGCCTCAGCACAAATACCTAGTGCCATTCTGGATTCCCCCAGGTATCTGAGGCATCCATGAATGTTGGCAGGTATAACCTGGGGTCCAGGGGGAACTTGCATCCTTTCGGTGGAGGCAGGTGGGAACACCCCTTGAAGGTCTAAATTATTAAAAATGGCCTGTGTTAAGGCAGCCAAACCTCATTTCATCATTTTAGATGACAAGCAGTGGCAAAAAAAATTCCAGTTTCTCAAATCAGTGAGAAAAAAATTGATCTTTACCATAATTAAACTTCTCTTGTCAAATTCTAAATACAAAGTTAAATTTTAATATGTAAATCTAGGCCAGCATTTCTCTTCTTGCCACAGTCAAAAATGCATCACTATGAGGAGAGTGTTACCTCTGTTCTCTTTGCCTCTATTAACTTTTTTCTCCCTTTCATTGCTACCTGAAATAGAATCATACCTGAATTACTCAGACTACAGGTTGAGAGGATATAATGTGTTGAGTAGTCACATTTTTAGAAACCAGTCTTGAAAATGTGTATGCATATTAAATGACTAAAGTACATCTTTCTTAACGCTTGAATATATGCAAACGTCTGAAATTATTCTTCACAAGATCCTTTCAGGTTGGTACATTAGATCATGTCTTTTCTTTATGCAAAATTAGTTATCACATCTGAAGTACATTTTTAAATAGTTTGAAAGTTGACAGGGTATTAAACTGTACTGAGCACAGAGGAGCAACTCCAGGATGTGATACTATAAGAAACCACTGACCTAAGGAAATGTTGCATGATGCAAAGTTCAATGTGCTAAATATGTCCTTCCACTGGTGTGTAAAGGAAAGTGAAAGGAAATAGAGATGATTTCCTGGGAGACCTTTCTGAAATTTGATACTGTTTAGCATAAGCATTCACGAGGGGAATTGCTGCAGGAAGACGCTGTCTACAAAATGTACCAAATGTTATTGAGTAGTGTATATCACAAAAAATATAAGTGTGAGGCACACCTAGATGTGTAGTAGGGGAATCTTTTCCAACCAATTCAAAACCAAAGTAAATTATTAATTTACTTAGATTTGTTGGCTTAGTAGACAAACTAAATCAAGAAAGTGCTCAGAAATAGATTGGAGCTCTCCTCTCCAAAACTCAATGCACAAAGAGCTTGAGGTTGCTCAAGTTCGTCCATCCTTAAATGAAGAGAAATACTTCAATGTTAATTTATAAAGGAAAAAAAGCTCCTCCTCATTTATACAAGGGTTCTGTTGCACTGACTAACTGTCACAGTAATTAAATTGCTACAGTACATAAAAGCAGCCCCTCTGAAGATGGTGAGTTATATTCCCATGCCCTGGTTATTTCTCAGTAGTAAAGAACCTTTGCCAGTATCCTTTTGTTACAGCCTGACTTATATTTAACTGCAGAAGGGATCCCATGAGAAAGGGTGTGAAGGGGAAGCAAATCTTACAGAGTCCTAATCATGGGTGCTTCAAGCCAGGGATTGATGCTGCTCCATTTTGCCTCCTTCCCCTGACATGTCCTTTGACCATCAGGCACATAGGGATTTCCTGCCTCTGAAGTGACATGCAGTGCATCCTCTTCTACAGCTTTCCTCGGAGCTACCCTCCCGACAAATGATAGGTCCCTTTTTACACTCAGCTCCTGCTATTGGCTCTGCAACATCCTGTAGGAAAAGGTGAAGTATTTTTAACAAATTTGCACAACAGCTACAAAGGACAGTCAGGAAACAGAAAATTATAATTTGCTTTTGCAAGGAATTGTAAGCACTATGATGATCTTGCTGCCCTGATTTAAACTCATTGCTACAAAGACATAATCCTGCCAGCTATAAAGGGCTTTGATTTCATTTTTTTCATGTACTTATCATGACCTCATTTTGTAAAGTGCCAAGTGGATTTGTTCATTCATAACCCATCTTGATGCAGTGGATGGCAGCAGGAGGTGGTTTTGGGGTGGAGGGGTTAGTTTTAGTACATTTGATTAGTATAATAGGACATAATGTTCCATTCTATCCTTTTCTACTTTCAATATTTTAATTCATTCTATGAGAAAAAATTCAATGCCAATCTGTCAAGGACTGCAATTATGTTTTAAATCAGGATGAAAAAAAGCGTGTGTGTATTTGTGAGCAAGGGGAATCATTTACATAATAACTCATGGTAATAATAACCCTCAGATATAGTCTTTATACCCCATACTCTAACCCTTGGTTTTAATTTTAAGATGGCTGCTTGTTTCAGAGCAGTGCACCTAAAAATATGGAAATTTTAATCCTGCATTTTTTGGGCAACTAACATTGCCCAAATGCAAGGACTCTGTACTTAAAAATTTGCACTGCTATCAGCTGCCATCTGGCAAAGGTCTCCCAAACAGAAGGTGGCTGAAATCCTCCAGAGAAAATCCATGCTTATGACTAATGGTGGTTTTTCTAGGCCCATGTTGCCTTCATCAATTGGAACCATTGGTCTGTGGTGGATTCTGCTAACGAACACAAAAATTAGAGGGTTTGGGCTTTTTTCCTAACTATTAAGAATCTCATCCAAATATTATGTTTTTAGAGAGGCATAAATAAAAAACATATTTGAATATTAAATCCTAAATGATTCAAAATCAAATGTTTTACTTTAATAAGATAAAAAATATTTTATTTGTAAACTAAAATATGTTTTAAATTAGATTTTCTCTTTTTAAATTTGGCAACTGTATCAGGTGTCAAATGAGAAATCAAAAATTAAAGAGAAATGAAAAATCATTTTTAAAATTTAAAGAAATTTAAAAAACAATAATGTATCAAGATCTACAAATTCTAGATGCAACTAAAATGAAAAGTTTTTATAGTTTTCCATTTTTGGAAAGGTACACACTAAAATTATTTTTTGGGCCTACCTTATAAACAATTTACTTCATGAAGTTAAAAATTTATTTTTTCTCCTTTTTGGTGTATACCATCTAGTTTGACAGGAGAAAAATAAGAATTTAGATGTTATTCATTCCTTTGCCTTTCCAAATACTGAAGACAGGATGGCCCTTGGTAGGTCTTTCAATGGTGGGAATGCATCTACTTGGAAAAGAAGGAAAAATATAAAGTTAGTGATTTATGCAAATGCTTTCCTCAAAATGAGGGTGCCTTATATCTCATAAGAACCATCACAATGGCTTTTTCATGTGCCTCAAAATTTCATCCAATTTTTTAAGGTCGTATTCAGGGTCCACCACATCCCTCAGCCTTCATCTTCATGCATGGTTGGACTCCATGTGCTTATAAGTCTCTTCCAACATAAAGGATTCTATGATTCTGTAATCCAAAGGACCATGTCTGGCTCATTCTGAACATGACTGAAGAGAAATTTTTCCCCAGTGCAGTGTCTTGGCCTCAGAGGGTGCCAAATACAGTGCTTATAAAGCCCATTTGACCTGGAAAGGCTGTTGTCTTTAAAGAAAATACAACTAAAAGTTATTATGTTAGTGGCATGGTAGAAATTTTTCTTTTTCAGCTGGGCAGACTATTCGCCACTCTAAGATAAATTGGACTCTAGACTTCAGCCTAGATTTTGACAGGTAGTGTTATTTTATGGGACTTTCCACAGTTCCACTGAAAAGGCTGCTCAATATTCTGAGTAACCAACCCTGCCTTCTGACAGCTCAAAAATTCACCACTTCAGTTTATGTTAAAATAATTTTTGCAATGGTAATCATGAGCACTGAGGAAAATTAGTTTTATCATTAAATAATCACACCCTTGAGAGGCTGTGGGCACACAGCTGGCGCTCAGCTGGCTTCAAATAGCTGAAATGTAACTATTGCAGAGAAACCACACCTCTTGTCTTCAAGTAGAAATTAAAACTAAAATAGTAACCACTTTTTTCAGATTTTTCAAATATATGCAATGCTGCATACCCATACTAACTAAACATGGAAGAAAGTAGTCCATATCCCTGTATAAATACATCATGACAATGACACAAAAACAAATTAACCTATATCATTAAAATGTTTCGGGGTTTGCTCTTCTCTCTTTAGAGAGAAGAGAGGAAAACTGATGCCGGCAATATTCTTACAAGCGAACAAACAAGCAAACAAAAAGCGTGTCTCTTGTATCAGGATTAAATGCCCAGGAGAGCACAAGATACCACACCCTGAGTTTCACCCAGCAAAAAGAGATGTACCTGCTGGCAGCTGTACCTGAGACAGCTCAGCAGTCCCAGTGCTCAGAGAGAAAGGAGACCTCCCAGAGCAGCTCCCTGCAGCCAGGATGGGGAGTGAGGAATGGCTGTGCCAGAGAAGCTGTGCTGCCTCTCTGAAGGTACAGGATAGCCCTGGGGGATGCGGGCAGCTTTCTCTAAACACTCCTGTGTCCTGCAAGAAATCTTCTCCTCCTGTCTCTGGCCCCTGCAGAGATTCACCAGGATCTTCCCAGCTGCAAGGTCGGGTGTCCAACAAGAGCAGAGGGCTCTGGAGGTGTGCTGCTTATCAGGCTAGAAAAGCCTCTTCTGCCTCCTCAGATGTCAGTAATGGGGCAGCCTCCTTCCCCTGGAATCTGTACCCCACACAGCTTCCCACTTTGCCTCATGCACCTCCTGGTTGTCCCAGGGAGCCCAATTTACCACTGCTTTCAAACAGAGACCAGTGTGCACCACCAGGGGTGGGTGATGGCGAGGAGAAGGTGACTATTCTTAGCTTCATAGCCATTTTAGTTTCCTAAACTTAACTAAATTTTCAGAAATATTTACCCACCAGAATACATGTTGAAAATGAACACTGGAAGTCTACATTCCAGAAGCAAATATGCAATGGGAAAGTCCTGGTTAACAGTCCAAATGGCAAAACTGATCCATGGGATTTATGCAGATCTGCTGGTCCTGATCAGCCTGCTGAAGTCTATCTTTTCCAATACAGAACAACACAGTATTATTAATAATATGCCTGATCTGAAATTGCAATAAGGCTGCTGAGGGGAATTTGATTTATCAAGAGATAATCATATCCTGGAGGGGAATATAGACACCTGTCTGCCTTCTGCTGTCAAAATTTAATATAACCATTAATAACAATACCCTCCCCCCACCTGACATAATGCTTACTTAGTAATTTAATTATCCAAGTAATCTTCACACAGATTTTATATTTTTACCTCTAACTGGATGCCTAATAGAGCTTACATTACTGTTTTTCATAAACACCCCAAAGCAGCACTCTCTTTGCCCTGTAAAGCTCCAGCAGAGGCACAGTGCCATGCTTTGCTTAATTGTGGAAACATCTATCTCACACCAAAATGGCTTTGATCAAGAAGCACTGCCTATCTACTCAATTAGGCTGTGTTCAGCAAGATATTTAGAGCCATGCTCAGTGTTCAAGCCTTTGAATAGCCCTACAGATCCTCCCCCAGTGGGTTAATAAAGATTAACTCAGTGTTCAAAGATACACTCAGAGCTCTCAACTGCTGAATTAGAATTTTGTTTTCTTAAAGTTCTGCCTGTTGGATGAGTAATGTTACATGTTGTTGGGTGAGGATTCTTCTCTGACTATGCATTGGTGAAATGAGGACCTGCAGATGTTCCTGATGCCATGAATATACATCTTAATGTTTTGTCATTGAAAATAATAAAAAAAAAATCTTAATTGTAGCATTTAGATCCTGATCCTCTTATACTCTCATTTCTGCTAGTGTGTCAAAATCTGACCCTTCAAGAGAAATAAGTGCCTTAACAGAGAACAGTGTTGAACAGTGATGAACAAAGCAATTGTATTCCAAAATTTCCCAAACCAACATAAAGATTGCTTACAAATTGATCATTTTTCCAGTCACATTTCTGGAACAGCAAGTTTTTATAGTGTAAATTGCTTATTTACTTCCTCTGCTACATTAGAACATAAGCTTCTCTTTTTTTGCAGTGTCGTGGCCATTACCTTCAAACAAAAGACTGCTTTTGCACAATATCAATTTGTATGCTAATAATATTGCTTGCAATTGTACCTATGCTAACACACAAGACCAGGTTATAGCCAATTCTCATTTCTTCTCTTTTAAGACACTTGAAGAGTGAAGTTCTAAAGATTATGGACTCTCTTCTCATTTCCTCTTCTCAGCATTGCCAAAGTCTATTACTTAGCTGCTTCATCTCATATTAAAAACTGTTCAAAAACCTCAGAGACTCCTTGCACATACTCATGACTTTTGCATGAGCAAAAATTGTCTTTAGGCAAACATATGCTTCCTGTTTATTAGTGCAAGCTTTTAGCACGTTTGCTTCATCCTCAATAAAATGCCGATATACTATCTTTTACAGTTCAACCCATCAGCAACCCCAGTGGTGGGACTTCTGTCTTTGGTTGTGGCAGGATAGCCCAGAAAATATCCTGGATGCCTTCATGGATAAACCATGGGAAGTTGTCCAAACTTTACTCTGGGTACAAACATCCCAGAACTGTCCTGGAAATTGCAATATTATGTCTGTTCTCCTACGGGAAGAATCTATTTCAGGAGATGAAGAGCTACTGAAAGGATTTGTTTAAATAGGAACTTGTACTATAATTCATTTGAACATGAGATGTCAAGCTGGAAAATGTTGTGGAGCTACAATTAACTTTTGGAGCAAGGTTTCTAACAGTGTAATACTAGAGAAAATTCAACTGTAGAAGGTTAGAAAACATTTATATAGAGTAAAATTTTATCAGAAAGGTGAAATGTGATGACTTTTCACAGGCTTTGGACAGCATTCACAATCACAGCCTATAAATTAATAAGGACTCAAATTATCCTTTTTCTGGATTATATTCCTCAGTTTCTACAGCACCAGTCTCTCAGGTGGAACTCCTTTGACTCCCTTTCATTCATCTTGCTTCACTTCTGTGGCAAAATCATGTCCATTAGCCAAATTACAGATTTAAAATATAAGCCTACTTTCATAATAAAAAGTATTCTTATTTATATTTTTATATATGTATATAATTGAGGATTTCTCTCTGATTTCCACCAAGTTGTTGAACACTCCATATTGACTTTGGCTGAATCTGTAGTAATAAGAAACAGCCACAGTAAGAGACACAATGCTGAAGATCCAACATTCACACTATACTTGTTCTGGGACTTCTGCTTCAGAATATCTGTAACCCATGCCCACAGACTGGATGTGTCTTAGTAGAAGAAGCACACAAGTGCACCATCTGGCCTATTTTGTCTGAGAGGAACCCATTGCTCTGAACCTGCTATTAGATGTGTGAACAAAAACACAGATCAGATTTGTTTCAAATGCACACTCCAGATCCAAGTTAAAATAGTAATGTAGACACAGACTTTATGATCAAGATATGTTGGGGTTTGGGGAGCTGGGCAGAATTCAAGTGCTGTCCCTCTTGTTTTCTAGCCAGCAGTCAGTCATACATACTCCATGTCTGATTCACTTATTTCATTCATGTGACCTCCACTAGCACAGTCTGCACACTGAAAAAAGTGAAATATTATTTAATTGCTGAAGGACTTCACCACTTGACTTGGAAGCAAAAGCATATTGGTACCAATCTAGTATTTTATCAGGAGGGATGAGATGCAAAGAAACTAGTAATGGAAAGCACAGTTAGGAACATACAGAGAAAATGAAAATGTATAATATTTACATAGATTTCATTGCTGAACAGGAAATCATAAACAACTCTCCTCATGATAAAACTGACTAAAAATTTTGGTTTTGTTTCTTCCAAGTAAAAAAAACTGACTGAAAATACATTTCATCAGGAAGCTTTGCATTCCGAAAAGCATCAAAATAAAAAATTTTAATGATCAAAGCCAGACACAAATTCTCATCTTTAAAATTCCCCCCAAATCTATTTGTAGTTAGCTGAAAAAAAATAAAACAAGAAAAAATTAAAACTAGAAAAAAAGAGCCTCTGGGGGTTTTGCAGCTGTAATCACATAAAAAACTGTGATTAAGAAATTACATGTTTGAGGCTGAAAATGCAAATGGTTCATATTTTTCTAAATCATAACTTCAAATGACATTGCAGTGTTCTTGCTATTTTATGCAGTACTTATGTTACTGAGTCAGTTTTTCCTGTCTTTTTTCTTTCTCTAATTTTCAACAGCCTTTTATTTCCTGTTCTTGCCTTGTAAGGTAAAACTTTCATTGCTTTCTTCTGAAAGGAGACTGCAAGATGTTCTTAGTAATCAAGTGTAATGGGCCATGTTCTTTGAACATTTAGAGACGGAACTAGCACAAAAAGAAATAAAAAACAATGGCAGAAAAGGCTGATCAGCCTCAGTCAAACAGTGGATGAGTCAGCTGGGACCTGTGAAATACACTCCAAAGCCACTGTCAGCTATGTCCAAAGGAGGGCACATCAAGAACCAAAGTAAAGGGAAGATCTGTTTCCTCTGGTGGTTAGATATATTCAGATAACTCCTTTCATTTTCAGGAAATTTTAAGTAAAAAACAGTGTGAAACAACAGTCAGAATTTTAACTTTTTTTTCTCTGCTTTTGTTTGTACCACAGTAGAATAAATAGGTTCCCCAACTTAGCCAGCCACCATCCTTGAAATTTAACCTGTAAGGTTTTGGCCCATTTTTTAAGTACTTGATTCTTGGCTCAGTTGGCATCAAGATTCTCAGTGTCTGTTTTCTTTGAGGAAACTGATCCCTGGTCCTAAAAGTGAAGGTTTGTTTCGGAAACTTACTGCGCAAACATCTGGTGAACAAAGTGGAAAAAACAAAAGCAATAGCTGCTAAATGCAGTTCTGCTCTCTGCTTAACAGCAGAGCTCTTCCTTGACTCCTTCTGTGCTTGCCACTCCTTCCACATGCACTCCAGGTGAGATCTGGTCCTTGAAGTCACCTACAATTTTGTTGACCCCTTTTTTATGTCCTTCTGGAGCAGAAATCTAACTAGTACTCTTGGTCCTCACTTAATTTTTGGATACAAACGCACATTTCTGGGAGGACACTTTGATGTAAGGTATCTTTTAGGCTCTCAATTTATTTCTATCAAATGTTACAAAGCAATCTCGGTGCTTTGTCAACTGTAGATGGCACAAAACAAGCTCAGTAAAATATTGCTTTCCTCAGGCGTGATGAAAGACTCTGGTCCTCCTCTTTTCCATTTACTGTCACAGACATCACATAAATGAGCAGCTAAAGGACATTTTGAGCAAGCCTGTCTTGGGGCTTCACATATCATAAAAGTAACTCAGACTTCTTTAAGCATGGCCTTTTTTGCTTAATAACTTTTTTTTTTTCAATTTATAGATAATATATGCACCAAGTTTTTAAAAAACAAGGCTGATATGAATTTTTATAGTAATATGCATTTATTTATACATACACTTGGTATTCTGCAAACATAGATAAGCAGTACTCTGCAAGCATACCACTAAACTGGTGGGGCTAAGTTTACATCCTGGATCTACTTTAAATGCTCTCAGGGAAGTTCTGTGCTTGTAAGCATTGGCAGCCGAAAGCTTTGGGGTTTGTTTTTTTTAATTCTTATCCACCTACAGCATTGATGTCTTTATTTTATTAGTCAGGGACATAGGTAGGAATTAAGCCATGCTTCCTTGTTTTAATGTCAAGTATGAAAACAACTCACCTCAGAGCCTGGAAAGGTCGTGGAACAGAATCTCCTGGAAGCTATGCTGAGGCACATGGGAAATAAGGAGATGATTGATGACAGCAAACATGGCTTCACTAAGGGAAAATCTTGCCTGGAAAAGCCAGTGACCCTGTATGACAGGGTTACAGCAGAGGTGGATGAGGGAAGAGCAACTGACACCATCTACCTGGACTTGTGCAAAGCATTTGACACTGTCCCACACATCGTCCTTGTCTCTAAACGGGAGAGACATGCATCCGATGGAGCTCTGGGCGGAGCACTCAGTGGATGAAGAATGGATGGATGGTTGCACTCAAAGAGTTGTTACAATGGTTTGATGTCCAAACAGAAACCAATGACAAGTGGCTCCTCAGAGGTCAGTATTAGGACCGGTGATTTTTAACATTTTTATCAGTGACATGGAGAGTGGGACCGAGGGCACCCTCAGCCAGTCTGCCAGTGACACCAAGCTGTGTGGTGCGGTTGCCATGCTGGAGGGCAGGGATGGCAGCCAGAGGGACCTTGACAGCCTGGAGAGGTGGCCCTGTACAAACCTACTGAAGTTCATCAATGCCAAGTGGAAGGTCCTGCAAGTATGCAGGTCTGGGATCAGGCAGTGCAGAGCAGCTCTGGCTGCACTTGCCTGTCAAGGCAAAAGATGCTCTTTGCAGGGTGTTGTGCTTGAAGCACAGCTCCTTCCTTGGAGCTCATCTTCCTGTCCTGTGAGGTTTTTAGGGAGCAGTGCTGACTTATGTCCTACCGCCTGGGGTGGGTGACTCCCACACCTCCTCAGCTCTCCCAATCATAGCTGAATTCCTACAGCTCTTGCCAGACAGGTATCTCTGTGCACACCATCCCACAGGTAACCAGAATTAGAGAGCACATATTACCTATGTGGATGATAAGGTGCACATGATTAGAAGTGCTGAGCACCACTGTGTCCCACGTCTCCAGCACAGAGAGTGCAGTGAGTGAGAGTTTTTAAGATGCTGGGGCTGAAATATAACAATTTCTAGGATATCAAGTATAAAACTAGTTTATTTGTTGGGGATAGCAGCTGGAGGACCCTTTTACTCTGTCCCTCTTCTAGCCTTAAGGTTTTTGTTGTAATACTAAAGGATCATGATTACAGGCTCTGACACAGCCTTAGCCTCTAATCACCACCTAAAATGCTGTGTGGTTGAAGAGGTGCAGGGTCAGTACAGCAGGCACAGACCTCACTGAAAGAACAAGATGATAAAGAACAGATTGCTTTTATTATTCCTCTTATTAACTTGACTCAACCACCTCCAGCTCCTTTCCCAAGAGAAAATTTCCTATAGTTACAGGTTCCTCAAGTAATATCAAACTGATGGCAAATTGTGTAAATATATGTTGGTGATTGAAACCTGTGAAAATTGGTCCTTAATATGAAGATTTCACCTCATAGGAAAGAAAAAAAATCCAGTCAAAGAATTCACAGAATCACAATCTATTAGTTTCTTTCACTGAGTTTGTAGCTAATTAAGTGAATATCAGGCATACACTGGGTCTTTGGTCTGAGGGCTAAAGACATGTGAAATGCAGGCTTTCTCTTTGTAAAATAATTTTAATCACTTTAATATTTAACACTGTATTTGAGGGCCATGACACAGTCAGCCTCAATGATAAAGAATGAAGGTCAAGAAAGTAACTTGCTTGCTAAATATCAAAAAGAACTATATTAAAAGAGAAAGGTGGGGGGGGGAAAGGATTTCATAACTCTGAAAAGAGGAGGAAATAACAAGGTTAAGAGAGTAACAGATTTTTCCTTTTTTAGCAACTTCTGTGTGTGTCTCTGTGTGTGTGCACATCTACCAAAAGACTTGTGAGGAAGCCACTGACACTTTTGAGACCATGGGATGACTTCAGTGGGAGAGGAGGCAGAAAGATAAAACACAAAAAAAATTGCCTTAAAACTATCCAGGAGGACTGGGACATAAGCCATAAACAGACATAGCTGACCTAGGAAAACAGATAAATATTGAAGAAAAATAGGATAATGTCAAAACAGGTTAGCATCAAATCAATTTGACAAAGTTTCAGAAGTAGAAAGGAGTTATTCCAGACTTCTCAAATCAGTGAAAAAGCAATGGAGAAGTAATGAAAGGAGAGAAAAGGATTTAGGAGTCATTCATCTGAGGAGATTTTCTCAGGTCATTCTGCTTACTATTTTGTTCTGTTTGCCTTATGGGCTATTGGTTTTTTGTTGGGGTACTTCTTTTTCCAAAAGTCTCTGTCCTGTTCTCTTTTCTGGTACAAACTTAAACAAAAACAGTCTGACAGTAAGGCCTTCCCAGTGGACAACACACACGAGGGCTGTGCATACCTGAGGATGCAAGTCTTGTACAGAACTGTGCTGAACAGTCCTTCCTCTGCACAAATGTGCAGGACACAGCCCCAAAGGAAAGAGAAAAAGAAAGAGCAAATGCTAGCCTTCCTTTCAGAAGTCCTTCATGTCTATTGTCACCTGCAGTTTTATTAATGAGTGTAACTGGCTGTATTCAAACACAATGCTGTAAAATTTAATTGGGCAAACGTAGTGAACGTTAGCTGGTGCTGTTTCCAGTCATGTATAATTACATGAAGCTCATACTTCAATAATTAGTGTGGCAAAATGAAATTATTTTGCAATTAGAGAAGCTCTCATTTCACCTTTCCTGTCATGGATCCTCATTTAATTTAGATTTTTATTTACTGACAGTCCTACTCCATTAGATAAGGCATTCCCTCACCCACCAGGACATTTTAAAATGAGGCAATATATCCAAAAAGACCTAAGAAAATGTGGGTTGTACTGAGAATTTTGGCTACAATTTCCCAATAAGTAGAAAAGCCAAGTAATAGAAGCATCTGCTGTTGGTGAAAAGCAGAATCCTTCTTAAGGCTGCCAAGGTCCCCAGCACTTCCTGGCACCCACCAAGCTCCCATCAGAAGCTATTGCCTCCTTCTCACACCACAGCCACGAGCTCCTTACTCTTTTTTCGAGAGCCTGGGCTTGAAGTAAAGACATAGGATAGTAATTAACACTTCCTCAGACACCAGGAGCAAATACTTGCTATATCATATTAAAAGCCATGGCAAATCTGCTCTCTGAGCTGCACTGTGAGTCTCCCAAGCAGCGGTCACTGGCTCCCTCTGGCTGAGCAGGAGCACACGGGGACTGTGACTCAGGCTGACACAGCCAACACCACGGGTTCCTCCTCACCACAGCTCTCAGGAGCATCTTCATCACCAGCATCCCTTCCACTGCCACAGTGTCACACTCAGCAATGTGCTCCTGCCTTCCCAGCACTGCCTCTGCTCTTCTGCCAGCCTGGGCACCTCTTTCCCAGCTCTCTCTGACCTTTCCAACCAGTACCTGTTTTCCTAACCTATCTTTACAAAGTAACACGAGATGAAAACTGTTATCTTTCATGCCAGCTAACATTTAACATTCTTCTTTCCTTCTCCAAGACATTAAACATAGAATTAGCAAGTCCAAATAACAGTTGAAATATTTCCCAGACAGGAGAGGAATTAGAACTTTGGAAGAGGGATTAGACTATGTTCAGAATTTCTGAGAAAATAAAGATACTTAAAATCACATAAACATTAAGTGATTTACTACTCCTTAACTTAATTCTGGAAACACAGAAGGATAGTTGGTAGTATTTTATTTTATCCCTTCATTCATAAAAAGTTCGGCAGACAAGCCTAGATGACATCAGCTGTTTATAAGTAAAATCTTTCCCCCAAACTTGCACTACTCAAACCATGGAAATCAGCAACAAAGAAGGAAATATTCCTTCATTTCTCTGATCATTCCTAGAGCTCAATTAACAAAGCTCTTGATACTGGGTGAGCTGAACTAAAAACATTCACTATCCTAGTACTCCCCTCAATCTCTATGACTAAGAGGAGTGATAAAGCACATAGAGGTTTGGGGCTGGCATTTGGTTGCTAAGACAGTTCATACCATAAGTACATACATAAGCCCCTTCGATCAGACAGACACTAATTTGTTTTTTCATCCCTTCATGAACTTTATGAAATGAGAAGGGATTATCACTGCATTGAGGGTGCTTGCAACAGGAGATTTAGGGAAACAAAGCTGCCAGCTTTGGTAAAGGCATTTTGCTGAAGGAGAGCAGGGTGTAGCAGGAGTTATCACCCCAAATGTCTTTGTATTGGATGTATTCTCAATGGGTAATATGTGATTAATAGGTATTATTTCCTTATTTTAGACAGTAATATTTCATGGATAGTGACTGCACATCAACAGATGCCCATAAAACATGATTATAGACAGTCTATGAGCCCAGAAGGCATTAGAAACTGATAAACTACTAATTGAAAGGTCTATTTATTATTAATTTGTACAGTACTTACAAATGAAACCTCGAAATAAAGCATGACTTCCATCACAGGATGTTAATCACCATCAGAGTTAAGATCCAACAGAGATCTTCATGGTTGATAGTGCTTTGGTATTTTTATCTGCTGAAAGTCCTGAGTTTAATTTTAGTCTTGTCACAGAAAAGATACTACCAGTCACTGTTGCATGTTCATGATGAATAAATCATATTGTGCCTGGCAGAACTTCTGTAATTTCTTTGTCATAGAGTTTCATACTGAATATAAAACACAGTTCTGTTGAGCTATCAAGTATGACTTAATAGAACATTACTGCCTTTATTGAAAATTATTTCTTTTGCTAATTGCTTTTCATTAAATTTTTATTATCAGTACGGGAACATTACACTTTTCTAATAAAACAAAAGAAATCTTATTTTCCTGTCTTGCTTTTTACTACCATTTGGATCAATTCAAACAAGTTCCCTATTCCTCTGACAAAGATGAAGTTGCATCTCCAAAACCAGTTGTGTAATGAGCCAATGAATAAACTGATGCAAGTCATGAGCAGATCAAGGAGATTCTGATTCACAATAAATGTCAAACTAAAATCAAGAAGATATTTTTTAAAGAAGAAAAAAGCTTCCCAATAGGATGCACGAGTTTGCTGCAGCACTTCTGAAGTCAGCAAGCAATTGGTAATCAGCAGGCCAAGAACAGTTTTCAAAAATTTCTGTGCTCCAGAAACAATACTTCATTTCCTCCTATATTGGTCACGTCTCTGTTGCTGACATTACAAGACAGATTTTTACATTTCAGTGCTCCATACAATGAAGCACTTGGTGTATAGCTATACTAAAGGGCACTGAACAGAAAACTAAAAGGCATCATTAGAGAGCAGGGCTAGCAGAAAACGTTCAGACTTAAATTACATTTGCAATTTGTCCAGTGTACCCTTGAATCTCCAAAACTGCATATATTGTGAATTGTGAGAAAGTGAGAGGCTACAGAAACCTGTATTCAGCCAGCTTTAAGACATGGAGTTTAGATATTCTCAGCTACAAAAGTATGAGGAGACATAATACACTAATAGACACACAGAAGACATGCATTCCCAATGTGGTAGGTCATGACTGGGGGTAAGTCCTGGCCAGAAGTAAATAAGAGTGGGTCTCACTTATATCAAGAAGTGATGAATGTCTTCTCAATGGGTAATATGTGATTTTCATTCTTGCTGCCTGGAGTGTGTAGGCTTTTTATGTGACACTAACTGTGGGAAATAGTTAAGGAAAGCCTGTTCTGTGGGACCACACTTGGGTATCTTTCCTCTGAGCAACAGACAACCTCTTTTAACTTTTTCTTCTCTCATTTTTGGCTAATGCAAAGAAAGCCCAATTCCAGCTGCTAGATGTAGAGGTGGCTTTTGTTCCCACTGCTCTTCACCTGAGTCTTCAGGGTATTTGCAGGTATTTTGGCAGAATTGTATTCCAGTTCACTTGTCCTCAGAAGGAAAAATGTCCATTTACACCATTCCACCTTCTGAGATTCAATTGCAAAAGAAGTCCATATGTCAGGTATGCTCTTCCCCAGCATGGGCATTTCTGCGTGTGCATTGACTGTCCATGATTGCCAGCCTCAAGGTTTTCAAAGAGAACCTGTCTGTGCTTGAGGGGAAGACAGAGAAGACAGGTTTCTCTGGCAACTTCTGTGTGTTTTAAATGTGTAAATCCCAATCTAGCTGGCTGAAATCTTTCAGTGAGTTTGTGAATGATCATGGTACTGCTTGGGTTGTTTCTCTGAACCTGCGTGCAGTTTGCAATTCACACCAAAGTGAAGAAGTCTCTGAATTCCTTGGACTTTGGTCTAAGACAGCCTTCATTAATTAAGCAGCTGATGTATTGTGCTACATACTAAAGGTAGACAAGAGAAGTGTGTTTTAACAATTAGACTTGCCTGCTCTTCAAACAGAATTATCTCTGAAGAGGATTTACCAGTGAATTTGATTGCTTTCTATGTAAAATCAATAACCACAATCTAGTCCCTAATAGGCTTTCTGAAGTCTCTACTTCTTCCCTTTTTGAGGGTATAAGCATGGGGATTTCTTCCCCTGTGATTGTATGGTAGTAGCTTTCTAGCTTTACAGTCCAGTTATTTTTTGCAATTGCTAATTTATTTGACTCAAATTGCAGATGGAGATGTCATTAGGGTTGAGTGAAGGTTTCTTAAGAACTAGATAAACAATTGCAGACTGATGAATTTCTGAGAAAAATAAATAAATTGTGTTGTGAGAAAGAGATTTTTTTTCATTTCTATTCACATTAACAATTTAAAGTTTGGAAGTGATTAATGTTCCAGGAGATTAGTGAAAGCTCAGTAGTGTTCAGCAGTCTGTGGGTAAGTGCATTGTGATTCTTTCTATGGTAGAAAATGTGTATATGAGAATATTCAGCAGTTCATTGTCCATTTATACACTTACTACAATTCTCACCAACTGTGCTCATAACTCTCGTTCTCTTTGTCGTTTGAGTTTATGGCTCCTTTTTTTCCATTTCCTCTTTTATGATGTTTCAGACGTGGTTTCTCAGGTGCATAAATATCTTAAAAGTAAATAGTAAAAATATGCTCTAATATGTAATATGTAACAATTGCCTTGAACTGTCAGAGCAATTACACTTTAATGTGCTTCACACCTGTGGGTTTTTAACAACAAACTTAGTTGAATACATTATCAATGAAAAGTCTGCTAGCATGTTTTAAACTGTTCTCTTTTATGGTTTCTATTATAGCTCAGTGTATTCTAACTAGGCTAACCATTCAGTTGGATATTGCTAGTTTGAATGTGAATTTTCCTAATACATCATAATTATAGAACCACTAAATAATGTTTTGATCACCCACAGTGAAAATAATATGCAGTGTTCCTGATTTCTTGTTTCTTACATATTTAGTCACAATATATAATTAGATTGAACAAAATAGAGGCACATCTATTTCTGTTTATTATATTTTAACTGAAAACTTGTGAGAGGACTATGTTTGAACACTGCATGCAACAGCATACCTAGAGTAAGGCAACTTTTTCTAATGACAGCAGTGGTAAGATGGTATTAAACCATAAGCAGAATTAAGAGCAGGAAAAGACAGCTGGATCAAAGGTTAATGAAATTTTTTTGCATTATTCTAGCAGTATCCCAGTTTCCAAGATTTTCACAAGCACAATACCCTGTTTCAGAACATTTATCTTCAACATTATGTCCTGTGAACAAAAACATATTCTTTATTAAAACCACTTTTACCAATAAAATATCCCACAGGGTTAATATTACTGACAGGTTGTAATTTTAGCTGATTTTCCTACAGGCTTCCATTTCAGAAAACCAGTCACACTTATCATGTGACTAATTTTGAGCAAAATGTGCCCTATTGAGGCCTCATTCTTATGGTGTGAATCATTCTCCAAGGTGAACAAATTTAGTGGTTTTTGTTGCAAAGAACCTGATACAATCCTTTTTGTAACTTCTGAAAACTTCTGTGGAGAAGATTTGAATTATTTCTTTTTAGTTTTTATGAAATACTGTAACTCCAGGCCTCCTCAATGTTACACACATCTGTGTCAAGATGATTCCTTTATCTGTTTGGTTCTGCCTTTTTCCTGCATCTACATGACAGTCCATATATATATTTAAGTGGATATAAACCGGTGTATTTTTTAGAATTAAATGACACTGTTTACTCGAACTGATGTCACTTTCATTGATGCATCTTTCCTTATCCTTAACTATGTTAAGAATATATTTCCATTTGCATTTTAAGTATCCTATATTGAAATATGACAAATTCACTCTTTCTCAACACTTTTTAAATGGAGAAAATAACCTTGTTTGATCACTAACTCATTTTCTCCACGCTTTATAAAGCTTTGCTCATCATAAAGAATTTCAAAGTCCTGTGTTGCACCATGGAGCAGAATTTGTGTCTTTCTTGTCTTCCATTTAAAACAATAACTTTCTTATCTAATCAACACTTGCTTCTCATAGAAAATGTCCTTTCTTGAAAAAAGACATCTAACTTGAACAATTTCTGGGATTATTTTTCTTTTTAGGGAGATGTATATATATGTACATATATACATACATATATGTATTTGTGTTTACCTGTGTGTGTGTATACACATATGCACATAAAATGCCTCAACTCAATCAGTTTCTAAACTTGTCCTTATAAGGTACTTTCTTTCAGGACTATTCAGGTAAAAATGATCACATAATCACAGAAGAAACTGAGTTGAAAAGGACCCATCAGGATAATCAAGTCCAAATCCCAGCTATGCACAGGACCATTCCCAAGTTACTCCATGTGCCTGAGAGCATTGTCCAAACACTTCTTGACCTCTGTCAGGTTTGGTGCTGTGACCGCTTTCCTGGCCTGTTCCAGTGCCCAGCCACCCTCTGGATGTATAACTTTGGAATAGAAAGTTTAGATTAAAAATTAAATCCTGTCCCAACACTGACAGTCTGTGAGGGAATCTGGAGAGGCCAATAACCACAGAGAAAGGCAGACTCTACACATATGGTGACTGGCAACACTGTGTGATGAATTTACATATTATTCCATTTAGCTGAATTCACGTTGAGCTGAGGAAGTAACATCCTTTTGGGATAAAGACTCCTTGAAGAGACTGTCAAGTCTTGAGTACTTCAACTGAGACCCAAGAAAAGTCTCAGTAAAGATGCTTTAGTGAAGCATTAGCAGTCAATTTTTAAAGGTAGGTGAGCAGCCAGAGATAGGAGTCTGCAGTTCTAAAATTATGTTTTACAACTCTTGAAATATGCTTTAAAAGTATATAAAGCTTCACATATAAATATGTGTGAGTCTTACTGACAAATATTATTTCTGAAGTTGAAAGTTTTTTTCCTTAAGACATGAGGTGGGTTTGCTTCACCTGCAGTTGTCATAGAACAGATCTGGCTACCAGAACATCAAATGAAGAAACAGGCAGACCTGTTCAGAGTTGATTAAAAATATATACAATTAAATGGAAATCAAGAAGGCGTGAAGAGATGTAGAGGTGGGTTAACCCTGACCCTGAGAACTGAGAAATAGTAGCTATTAAGACAGCATTGGTGCTTAGAAGCAGCAAAGTCAGCAGACAAAATACACGGAATTAAATTTTTGGTCTGGTATTTTTTAAGCGGTAATTAAAAATAACTTCCTTTTTTTTTTGTATAAAAATAGTTGTCTGCTTTTTTTTTCCTTTAATTGACTTTCTAAGAGTTTAATCTACAAGTGTTCAAATTGAATCAAAGTAAAAATACATTGATAGGAATATGGATAAAGATACAGAAAATGTGGCAGATACAGATGATGAATTAGAAAGAGAGAGAGAAGTTTAGGGATAGATAGAGGTAAAACCCTAATATAAAAGGGCATCACCAGCAGAGACAAAGAAATCCTTATGTCACTCTAATGATCAGATCATGGCCTTAATAATGGCTTCAGTTTTGGTCCCTGCTGTACAAAAAGATGTGATCACATCAGAGAGAGTCCAGAGCAAGGCTACAAAGACAACCAAAGGACAGGCAAGCCTGTTGTATGAGCAGAGGCTGAGAGACCTGGGTTTGCTCAGCCCTGAGAAAAGAAGGCTTTAGGGAGACCTTGTCACCATGCTCTCATTCTCACAGGGTGGCTACAGGGTGGAAACTTCCTCTTTTACACGGAGTCCCAGGGAAAAGGCAAAGGTTAATGGGTACCAGTCACCCCTGGGGTGACTTGACAAGAGGAAAAATTTTCCCAATGAAAACAATCAGCCATTGGAATAATCTCCTCAAGGAAGTGGAGGATTCCTCAACACTGGATTCTTTTAAAATTCAGCTGGATAGGGTGTCTATCCATCTTTTTAGACCACTCTTTTGCCAAGAAATGCTGGACCAGATGATCCTTGAGGTATTTTCTAGCTTGGTATTCTATGATTCTATGATTCTATGGTATATTTGTCCCAAGAAGCACTAAGATCAAGAGAGGGAAGCCCAACATGGTGACACACAAAAGTTAAGACTGGATTATTTTATGCTTCCACCATGGGAAAGCCCAAATTCTGCTTCCCCAATGAAATGGCTTCCTATTAACACTAGAGGTCAGATCGAGAGTCAGTTCCTGTTTTTTACTTGTGGGGAAAAGGAATAAGTACTTCATTATTTACTGCATTGTAGTGAATGTTTTACATTTCCCTACTATGTGAATGACTCTCATTAGAGATGAACAGGGGAGATCCACATATTTTGAACCGTAAATAAAAAGTGGCACCGTCTTTTGTGCAATTAATGATTGAACGAGAAAAAAAAAAAAAAAAAGAAAAAAAAAGAAAAGAAAAGGAAAGGAAAAAAAAAAGAAAAGAAAAGAAAAGAAAAGAAAAGTAAAAGGAATTGAAAGAAAGTAAAAGAAAAGAAAAAAGAAAAGAAAAAGGAATTGAAAGAAAGTCAGGTATAGAGTGCCCTCTTTTGGGCAAAAGGGGGCAAGGACGTGAAAGAAGCGAAAGATGTTTTCTTAAATATTGCAGTCACAATTTCACAAAACCTTGAAGGCAAATTCATGCTTTATTCATCTAAAAGCTAAAATGCTGACTAGGATGAACATCCCAGTTAGTTAGAGATCAGCTACTCACCAAATATCATCTTGTAAATTCAAACACAGTCATGCTACAGTACAGGAGGGGAATTACAAAAACAAGACCCGAGCAAGCATTGCAAAAATGAGACAAAGGAAGGTCAGCAAAAGCAGCAGTAAAGCAACTCAGCAGAGAACTGAATAACACTCACGGTGTCTTAGAGGTGTTAAAGGATTTTGTACATAGATATATGCCACTATAACCTGTAAACAATTTTTTAAAGGTTTTAGACTTCAACATTACCAATTAGTCTCAGCTCTCCAGGATCTTGTCAAGCTTAAAGACAGGAGTTATGTTTCATTGGTTGTGAAGACTGTCAAGGAAAGATTAAGCACTATGATCAAGATATTTGTCAAGGTAGCTGTCACATGTCCAATCTCTCTGCTGTCAGGATTAATTGAGAAAAGGCAGTCATTCCTCCCCATGGAGAGCTGAGCAAAAGTTGTGGAGACTCACAGCTGCCATGAGTTTATTTCCATGCACTCTGTTCCTGGTCAGTGGCTCGTGAGATAAGAAAAAGTTTAATTTCCTTGGTACCATATAGGTCTCTCCCAGCACCCATGTGCTCCAGCAGGATGGGTTTTAAATAATTGCTTCTAATGGCATGGGTTCAGGAAGAGATATATGCTACTAAAATACAGCTCTAGAATTCCTGTAAGACATTTGCTGCACTTGAAAGCTGTCTTTGACACTAGGATTTTAACATGAATGATGAGTGAGGAAACAAAATAAAAGGTTGAATAAATATAATACATAATAAATACGTTAGAGTGAAATAAATCATATTGGATCTAGAACCCTGATAGAGGTAAGGCTGCTCCATGTCCCATGGCCCATTTGAAAGTAAGGCTAAAGATATATTCCCAGCAGGGACATGTACACACCAAACACACATACCATATACGTGCCTACATGCACAATTATACACACACACACACACACACACACACACACACATATATATCTGTGTGCGTCTGTGTGTCACTGGCTGCTCTTAGACAGTCTGCTAAATAGCTCTCCCTTGATCTCAGCTTCCTCAGCTACTGGAACTTGGACATATGGAACCCCAAAGCTGTGATCCCATTCCAGTGTCTAGTACAAATCGTCATGCACACACATAAATACACACACACACACACACACACACACAGAACTGGCCCTTCCCAGGTCCCAATAACCATCTTCCTGTGCCTATGTCACAGCTTTTAGAGAAACACAGGCACTCTTGCGCTCATAGTTGGTCCTTAGAGACCCTCTTGTTCCCAGGCCTCTTCACGTGCTCACCAGCTTGTTCTTCACTATTGCTGACACAATACACTCACTACAGCCATGGGCACCATGGACACACAGCTGCCCAACCCATGGTGTGACTGCAGTCACTGCACCCACACCTCTGTGAACACATGAATATACACAGAACAAAGAGTCACTGACCCAGGAAACACTTAGAAAGGAATTTAATGAGAAGGCAGGACAGACTGCTGACCAGGCACAGGGCATGGCCAGACATACAGGCTGACGAGCCCGCAATTTACATACAACAAGCCCTTTTGTGTTGCATACCCCTCAAATCTCCCATTCTTGTTCCTCCCCAAATCATCCAAACATTTTCCTTTTTCCACTTTTGATTCCTCCCCCCCAAGTCTTGTGAGATGCCAAACTGCCTTTGCCCTGCATCACACGAGGGTCCTGCCCCTAGGCAGTAGCACTCTTAGTCAAAAGGTGATTCCAGTGCAGCTCCCATGGTAACAGATTCCACACCTGGACACTGGGGCTGAGCTTTGCTGGGGCAGCCCTGGGAGAGGCCCAGACGGGTGGTGGTTCCTCAGGGATCCCCAATTCAGGTCCACTCCTACATGCCATTGTGCTCCTGTGCTCCTCTGGGTCAGTGCAAGAAGTGGGCCTAAGGTGGGCTGATGACTCCTGGGCTGAGCCTGGCAGCAGCTGGGCAGGGTGCTGTTAGGGCTCCCCCCACTGATTTCCTCTCTAAACCTGTATCACATCCCTGACAACACACAGACAGGCTGCTCTTCAGAAACTGCAGTTACTGTTTTAGATAAGCACTAGCACTGAAGCACAGTGAAGTATTTAAGCGTGGACAGTTACTTATGTGAATCATGGCAGGGACCGAAAATACCCTCTTACTGCTCCCAGACTCAGAATGGGACTAGACACAGTAAAAGC
This sequence comes from Eopsaltria australis, assembly GCA_034509425.1. Classification (NCBI taxonomy): domain Eukaryota; kingdom Metazoa; phylum Chordata; class Aves; order Passeriformes; family Petroicidae; genus Eopsaltria; species Eopsaltria australis. Next base: position 103,268 of record JAVTVJ010000795.1, read on the forward strand.
CAGTTAACAAGAAGGCAGAGACTTGTCTGACTCCTTGCTACATCCTCAGAAACCTCTTTTTATATCTTTTCCTCTACAGCTCTCTGTCCCTCTTCCACTCCTCCACAGAGCTGTCACCCAGTATTGACACAGTGTACAAAGACACCAGTTTTCCACGTGCCTGGGGCACACTGGTTCTCCAGAATCCAGTAGAGCACTAACCCCTGTCCACCAGGCTCAGAGCACCGTGCTAAAACAGCTACAGTTTTGCCCCAGTGGAACAAGTAAATATGAAAGGCAGAGTAGCCTGTCTTAGCCTGCATTTAGCAGGATTCACGTCTTGATTCACGTACGTGAGATATACAGGATGAAATGGGAAAATGCATCTGACAAAAAGGGGCTGTTTCTCCTGCTCCACTCTGATTGACAGCCTGATCACTCCTCATTCAAAAAGGTGGAACTGAAACATTAAAATGCCACCTGCAGTATAACAAATGCATTTATGTGATCTCCTCTGACAAACAAGTTTGTGCAGAGTTTCCTGCACACTGAGCCAGCTCCTTCACCCTCTAAAGTGATTAGGAGTTGATAGACTTTAAATGCTCATTCGTGGTAGTAGCTGTTCTGCATAATAATCTACTGCAGAAGAAAAAAAATTAGGGACTGTTTGTAGCTTTCGGACATTATTTACTAACAAAACAGTCATATTTTCTCTAACAACTGCCACTTCATTGGGTGCATATGTTCTTGACTCAAAACTATGAGCAGATTTAACTCAACACCATATGGTGCGATGTGAACTTATGTGTTTTTTTACCATTTTAAAACAGAAACAGCAGTTATATTGCAGAAAGTGGGTTTTATTCTCTGATGTATCTTAGGTTGAGAGAACATTTCGCCCAATGGTTTTGAATCCCCTTCTTTCTCTTAGTTTGATTTCCAAATAACAATTTATTTCTTTGCTGTGCCAGGCAAACCCTGTCAGAGGAATACTATTTGGAGGAGGAAAGAAGGGTACGGTTACCAAAACAACTGATATGCACAGAACTGTAGCAGTTTGTTTTGCAGTCATTCCTTCCCTGGCTTGTGCCCACAGCAAAGTGACATCTGCACAAATGTACTAAGCAGTCTCTATTTTCAGGATGTGATAAACTAATAATTCAGTCCTAATGAATATGTCATTGGAATCTGGGAGCCTGTTTAGATTACTGCTTCCGCTATTACAGAGGAATTGAGGGCAGAAATGATAAGAGTTTAATTTGCAATGAATAAATATCATGTTAAGGGCATGGAAATGGCAGTGGGTTGGGGACTGTAGAGTGAATGTATAGATTTCCTCTGTTCTCTGAGAGCTCTGAAAACACTGATATAAATATCCTTTCTTCATTTATCATAAGGTTTATATTTAGTGTTGGCAAAAAAATTGAAATATATTTTTAACATTTTCAGTTAATGCTATGCCAGATTACTCTTGAGTATTATGCAGTGTGACTGAAAAAATGCTGCTTTTGAAAGAATGAGCAAGCCAAGCAAACTGGAAAATCCAGAATGAAAATCAGTTGGGACTGGGAATCAGTACCTGCAGTCTTCATTCACCCTGTCTGCACTAATGACAGAATGTATCATGCTCCAATGTGGTAATGAGGAGTGGGTCATTGTTTGCTCTCTTAATTTTTTGTAGGTAGTCATGCACCCTTTATGCTTCAAATTCTAACTGTTTTTGAAAACACAGTTTAATAAACCCAGAATACAATTTCCACAGCTCTGAAATCCACTAGTCCTCCTCAGACCACAATTTGGAAAAATCTAATTTAAACCATTTATGATTACTTAAATAGTAAAGGAGATCTGTGACTTACGCACAGGAACAAATTTCCTGAGTAAATATATATAAATATGAGACTTATTTTTAGAACATATGAGACATAATCTCTCCCCAAAAGAGACTCCCTTTCCCCTAACACAGGTAATGAGTGAGGTGATATAAAATAACCTCAGTGTCTTAGCCATGGCCCTCCCACTAAAAATTAACCCTGTCCTGGCCAGAACCAGGACACTGGCTTACTCTATCCCATGGCCCCCAGAAAAACTTATAGTTATCAAGAAATAGTTATTTCATGGACACGTGTTCTTGGTCACTTCTCTTATGCCCAGTCCAAGCACATATTAGTCATAACTAAAATGTTAGAAAACAGTCTTTGTTCCTTTTACTGTGAGTATGAAACGTTGAGGTACAGGAGAAAGCAAAGACCAATGGAAAAAGGAGAAATTAACTTACCTCCAGATGGGGTTAAAAAATGTCCTACGTTGAAATGTCACAAAATTATAGCACTAAAGTCACTCATAAACCGAACACAGAGGTGTCATCCATCAGTGTGAGGCATTTAAGGTGTTTTATTTTTACTTCACTGCCCAAGCATCAAATCCAAGGTTTGTTCAGTCATTTCTAACAGGAATTTTACAAGTTCTTACAGCTTTAAACATGCATTGCCAATAAATACCAAACTCATTTATGCATAATTCATTTTTTGAATATTTTTAATTTTTATAAGGTCTCTTAACAAATTTTGTTCTAACTTAAATTTCTGTTAAGTCATATATGAAAGATTATCTTCATGGGCATTTGTGCTGGAGAAGCAAAATGTAAGTACAGCACAGGCATCTGTCATTCAGACAGGGGTTACTTTCAGCTTGCCTCTGATCTAACCTCACATTGTTTTTAATGTTCAACTGTCACATCATAAAGGACTTGTATATAAGAGAGGGATTAGACAGAAAGGGCAAGTAGGACACAGGTAATTGACCAGATGTGAGAAGCTTGTCTGCTGAATTTAAAGAACTAAGAATAAAACATCACTGCTCTTCAGTGGAAATCTGGAAGGGGAAAGCAATAGACTGTGGTTTGAACAAAACAACCAGCTTTCCAGTGAAGGACCATAGGGCTTCTTCTTACTCATAAACCTTAAGGGAATATTCTCAGACAATATAACTGACTGTCTCCTTCTGTGTTTAAGAAGAAAAAAATGCAAGTACTCAAAATCAAGTGAGTTAAACCAGGTATATTTCTAGTCAGTATGCTATTGTAGGATTTGTTGTAGTATATAGTAATAGTAATAGTAGTAGTAGTACTGATAGGACAAATACTGGCTGAAATTAAATAATTTTCCCCATTACAGATAGAATAAATAACTTTCCTAAGGAATTTTTTTAATTCTTTTGAAATTTCAAAATTCCTGTGAAATAATTAGCTACCCAGCACTTTTCTCTTCATTTTCAGCTTTTTTCTACTGGTTGGTCATTTCTTAATTTTGGTTGCAATATTTGGCTGAGTTCCTGTTCAATACCTGCCTCACATACAGCTATAGGTGAATGTGATGGAAGCTCTGTATGCAGAACTTTGGTATAAGCAAGCATTAAAACTTCCCTTGTGGGCCAGTAAGCCTTATCCCTTACTGGTTTTAGTTCCATCATGCATCTACATTTACTCCTAACTCAGGCAGAAAATAGGCCTTAAAGTCACTGACTAAAATTTATCTGCTTTTTTCAGGTTCCAAAGCCTTTGGTATTTTGAGGGGCAAGGTCCTGCTTCACATATAGAACCATAGCTCACAGGTAAGGCTGTAATTATCTTGGAGACTGAGAGATGCTTCAGTAACCAGGGACATATCTGCAGAGATGTTACACTTTTATTTCTGAAATGTCATTCTGTGGGTGGTTGACTGAGTGGGGAGGCCTTGATTTAGAAGCGAATTTAAAAATGTCAGTCAAGCAGGCACTAGGTCTTTATGAAATGCCAAGCCCCAGGTATTGAGATTAAGACTAAGCTCTGTTTGCTGGGCTATGTGAGTAGACAAGGAATAAACAAGCAGGAGTGGGGGTCTCCACTTCTGGAGACAAATGCACACGCAGTGCTGTGCAGTTGAGCATGTTCTGGCTTTGGAATATCTGTATTGTTGCCAAGACCTCTGCCAATGCCTTTCCAAAAAACAGGTCCCTGCTAATGGAGATCTTTAAAGCACATGTAAATACAAGACATTTGTCAAACAGGAAACTGCAACTATTGTGACAAGAAATGGGAAATGTCCTGTCTCCACTACGCCTCTGTTACAGCAAAAGTAATTAGCAAAGCTGATTCAAATTTCTTTTCCCTCAGTACCATACCTGGACAGCTGAAGGAAACCACAAAGGAAATTAAGGCATGATTCACATCCTAAGCACAGACTGCTAATGCCATTTGAGATGTTCTAGGGTATTCTGGCCAGCCTTCAGCTGCTAAACCAGCAGTACATCTACTTCTCTTCTTTCTCAAGTAATCTGTCAGCCCTGTTCAGATGTCAGGGATGCCCTCTGGCGTCTCAGATAAAACTAAATGCCAGTGTTTAGGCAACTCAGCTGAGTCCTTCAGATTAAAATTTGGCAGCCATGATGTATTTCAAAAGAAGAGAAACGAGAAGCAGCCAACATAAATACTTAACCCTCAAGAGAGACAGCCCACAAAAAAAATAGTGTATCCTAAAGCATTCAGTGCCAATCCAGCTCTCTTATAATGAAATTGATGAGATTTTTAATGGTCCTACCCACTTCTGAAAATCCCATGTTATGTATATTTAAAATACCTCCCACACAAAATTTTACATTTATAAGCTGAAAAGCCATACCAACCCCAAAAAAAGTTTGATCCAATCAGCCATGATCATAATCATGTGGTAATGCCACATTTTTCACTATTTCACTATGAATGTTCCAGTGCTGAGAACAATTGAGTATCTTGAAGCTAGATTAATTTCAATGGCTATTTTTCACCATAGACTATAAAGGGATTCAAGATCTAAAGTTTATCTGAAGAAACAAAATGGCTGCTCCTCTGCTAAGAATATTCATGTTTGTTCAGTATGATCACATCTGAAATCACTCAAAAACAGAAGAGCAAAGAAAAATATCATCAGCTGAGTTAAAGCTATGCTGCTTTTAATAATTATTTTCAGAGAATGATTTTTTTCAGTAACAAAAAATGGAATCAAGGGATTGGTACCATAAAACCTGTCAAATAAATGTTAAAAGGACATAAACCCCCAAAATAGCTTTCACATAAAATCTCACCATAAGATAAAATACAGCTTTTGGGCAAAAGGAGAGTCGTATCTCCAGCAACTTCCATAAATAATTCACTGCTAGCTTGTAAACAATAGAAAAGCACAGTATGAATGCCAAAGAGGGTCTTTATATGTCATAAAGCCACTCAAAAGTGCACTTGCTGCAGCAAGTCTGACTGTGAGCTTTGATATGCTGGAAAAGAAACTGCTATGCTGAGGTCATCAGTTAGTAGAAAACAATTTCCCTCATACAGAGAAGCAGACTTACTGCTGTGCTTCTGACACAGACAGATTGGATTAAAAAAAAAAACAAAACCAAGACTGCATAATGTGGGCTTGCAGGGGGAAGGAAATCTATACACCTTCTAAATGCCCAAAGCTGAAAGAAAATATATCATCTTCCTTTAATGGCTATCAAAAGTTAACATGGTAGTGTGGTGAGGATAACACACTGGAGTAGTCACAATTAAATATGCAACTGGTTTGATTTGTGTCCTCTTTCTTAAGTAAACTGCTTCCATGGAGAACTTAAGCTGCTCTATTTGTTATGTGACAGGCTAAATAATTCAAGTGGCACAGATCTGGAGTTCATTTCTTATCATGGGTATGTTTTAAAAGGTAGCTCTGTTTTCCATTTGAAAAATCTCAGCACAAGAGGAAAGCCCAGGCTCCTGCAATAATATTCCTTTCATTTCTAGACTGATACAGCAAGTGAATGAAAAAATCTAGTATCCTGATAAAAGGCTATAAAAATATTGAATGTGTGTACCCACACTTTTAAGACCTCAGCCCTCTGAAGCGATCAGCACAGCTGACACCTTAACAATTACAATAAAAATATCAGAGGAGAGAGCATGGGCACTAGGTGCCCATGAAATGTAAGCTTTAAAATTCTAGTGAAGAGGACAACAATGTGAGGATATATAGCAATTCAAGGAGCATGTGATTCAAAGAGCAAAATTATCTGACAGGAAAGGAATAGGTAGAAGATTATTTCTATGTTACAACCCCTGACTTCTTTCAAAAGTCCTCAGCGATGCTTTGAATTTCATCTGCAATTGCTCTGACCTATTCCACCTCTCAAAATCTTGTGATTTGTACTTTTTTGTTATGGAAAGTCTTTCCAAAGTGAGATTTGAGGGTTTTGTGTGTGTAACTTTTAAATGCATTCAGAGCTAGTTCAGATTTTTGTTTGTCCATAATTGAGAAACACATTCTCTAGCAAATAAATGACCTCTGCAAAGGGAAGGAACAAAGAAGTATTCTAATTTTGATCAGTACAGGCGAATGTGTGGGCATCAGAGGAAGACACACAAACAACTGTTTGCTTAGTGTCATTTGGATTAATCACTGGGTTGATATTTTAACAGGGTGATTGCAGATGGAGCTCCAAACTTAAGGACCTTTTAAAAGCATGTATTACTTCAGTGGAGTTTAATAATGAGCACCCTTCCAATGGGTCCCAAGAGCTTGTTTAAGTCAGGTATTGCAACCCAGAAAAAATATGAAAGCAAATTTTTTTATGCTGCCACAGGACTGACTGTGACTAGGAAAGATCTCAACTCAGAACAGCAACATTTTCGCAGAACAATCATCGTTTTGAATTCAAATAAAACTACACCTAAATCTTTCTAGAACTTCAAACATTTATGTTGTCAGCTTGCATATCTTATTTCTGACATGAAGGGTAATTAAGCCATTAAGAAAATGCAAAAATAACAAAGACCACAACAAAGTTTTATAGTTCTTAGCCAAGTTCTTTATAGTTCTTGCCAAGGAAAATCTGAAAATACATTGCCAAAACATACAAATAGTACTGAGCTGCCCATCTATAATCACCACGTTCTGTATTTATAGCTTGTAGTCCCCTCACTAAGCTGATCCATCTCCAACTATAATACCTCCCTCGGAAAAAGTTTTGTGTTCATTTGCAAAGGAAAGGCTCTTTGTTGAAGCCAAGACATAGACAGAGCAGCTCAGCAAGTTGGCTGTCTGCTCTCTTCATTTCCCTTGGGTCCCTGAATTAGATGGATCTACTTTCCCCAGCTCAGACCTTGCAAGGAAAAGAAAAGAACGGGCCTACTGACAGGAGGGTGTTTGCTCAGCTGTGATGTCAGCAGGAGCACATAACACAAAAAATAAACAAGGAAAAATATAAAATTTTAAATTTTAAGAGAGGCCACATTCAGCTGGTTGCTGGGGAGTCTCATTCCCTGTGTATCATTCTGTAGCTGTACATCTGAGATCAAGCAGTGATATTGGATGTGAACTGGCAAGCACTGGAAAGGAACCTTAGGCTCATTCCTTCTGGATTCTGTTGCTCACTAGTTGGTGTGTGTTCAGTCTCACTTTTGCCTTTCACAGAAGAGAGCAAGGAAGCCAAAATGGTCAGACCTCCTGTGGTCACAAGGAAAAATGTGTGTCTTTTATTCTGAAGTCTCTGCTTCAAGATCTGATATGCCATCTACAAGGAATCATGATACATGATTTTCAGATCGTCTCCAAACCTCTCACTCTCCCAATCCTCCTCCAAAAATCACACACCTAAATGGAGGTAAATTTCTTTTAAAAAGCACTGTTTATTATGTTCTTTGTTTGCTATCACTGAAGCAGTCTGCACTATAACACTTCATGGCAAGAGATTCATCCTGATTGTCTTCAAATATGAAAGGTTTTAGCTGCCCTTACCAATGGGACACCCAAGCTCCACCTCTGCTTTACAGATATCCTTCAGGTCATCTGTATCTACCCAGGCCTATCTGTAGGGCAGACCCCAAACCCATTTCTGTGAGATTAATGCCTGTAAGGTACTGCAGCCTCTTCTGAGATAAAAGAATTCGCTTGGACTTCTCTGTGCCAGTGTGAATAGACTTACAGCCTGATAGAGCTTTAAAATGAATCCTGCTAGAAAAAAGAGTTTAACATTCACACAGTCTAGTTAAGCTTAGTTCCTGGCATTTACTCACTGAGATGTTTCTTTCCTCCTGGAGTTCAACTAGTGGAAAGTAGGGTCTCATTAAAGCCTGAAGAAGACTCATGGACTCCCTTGCTTGGTGAAATGCAAGAGAAAAATAGGTCACAAGCCACAGTTTTCACAGTATTTCCTCTAATTTATTCAGTTCAGTCACAATTTAAAGGGAGCCCTGCCTCACTGCATTATCTGCTCATACCTACCACATATTGCCACATTCCCATCTGCAGAGCCCAAAACCAGCTAGTCCAGCAAAAGTTAACAGCCCTGAGGCAGGCCTGGCTCCACCCCTCAGTGCAAGACTGGGAGCCAAACACAGCTACAAACAAACTGGAAATAAGTTATTTCACGGCTGAAGGGTCAATTAAGGAAAGTGATTGGGTTTGCACTTCTCTGAGAAGTGCATGCCTCTTCTGGAGCATGCAGTGTAGGTAAATCTATGAATTCCCTTTCTTCCACCTTCTCTACCTTTCAGTCATTATTTTCTCTGTGCCTCACAGTAACCCACAGAGCAAAGCTCCAGATTTTTAACTTACAGAGATCAGCCAGTCAGTTATAATCAGTGTAAGCTTTGCTACCAAGCGTTGTCTGCACCTAGTCCCATCTGCATCTAGCACCAAAAGGACAAAAAAAAAGAAAATCAGAATAGTTGAATTAATTCTTTATTAAATCTAGCCACTTAAAAATCCATTACCTCCTCAATATTGCAATTTTACTAACATTTGCATTTGCCGGTTTAATCAGTTGTAAAATTACTACTTCTGTAACACATGCAAGAAAAAACAGAAAAGTGATCCTCTGATGAGGTTCAGGTGAAATACTTCAGCAACAGGGCTCTGCCTTGGCTTCATTTGCAATACTGTGAATATTAGTGTTCAAAGAAGATGAACACAGGCTACAAATTACTAATATAAGGGCTATAAAGTTATTTCGGGGAATTAAAAGCCTACTTTATTAGATGAGAATTTGAAAAAAACAGTGTTTTAGACAATTTTATAAAGTTTGCAAGTATATTTGTTTTGTGCTTTTTAAGTATATGATTTAAGGTAAACCGTGAGTGGAGCTCTTTAAAATAAAGGTCTCTGTCAGTGCATGAATTAATGAGTATAAACTGAGCATTAGCATTTATCCAGCAACTCCATTAAGATAAGGGTCTATTCTTCAGCAAAGTGAGAGAATTTCTTGAAGAATAACAAGTTCCAGGAAAACTGGAGTTTTCATCTGGGGAATGATGAGATGGAGGAAAGATGTTACCTAGTGTGGCCATCTGCAGTAGCAGAGTTATGAACTCTGAGACATAGAAGGCCATTTCCCACTATAACTCATTTTTTCTTTGGATGATCCACCATTTCCAAGATATTAACAGGCATTGGGGGTGAACTTACAGGGGTGCCTACAGCAATATCGGAGAAGCTCTGTGTTGCTGATGGCTTCATATAAAGCATGAGTAATTATCACCTTTAACTCAGAGAAAAACAATAAGCCATTATTTTGCTTGACAAATATCTCTTTAACACAGCTCTATATTCTCATTCAGAGCCAAAAATGCCAGTAAAAGTAGGTATATATATATCCTCATCCTAAAATGAATGGTTTATGTGACCTAATTCTAGGAAAAATAAATCAAAGGCTTTTACTGATATATGTTGAACACTGTATGCCTTACAATATACATAAATTCAAATGTGTAGTAGGAAATGCCACCTCGTGAAAATTTCAGTTTGCATTGGGGAATAATGCAGTTTAGAGGCAAGATATAGTGGCTTAATATCTGGAACGGATCTAGGTAAGAAAGCTTCATAATAAGGATTTATTTTTGCATTTATTCATCAGACAGATAATAAGTGGGTTCCTTTTCCCCTGTCAAATGTACTCAGCGCAGAAAAGGACAAGGCATTATAGTAGTTTATTTTACATTCATTTTGATAATGTAGTTTAAATAAAGATGTAAAACTCTAAACAGCACTGGCAGCAGGCAGCCCTCCTCCAAGGTTACCCCATGTACTGTAATAGTTTCAAGGGCATATTCCTCCAACACTTTGAGAACTTCCACTGTGTCATTTCTGAAGAAGCTTCCTCTTTCTTGCATGTCTGCTCTGTGCATCACTGAAACCTCTCCTCAGTGGCACCATCAGAAGTAAATGTTTCAGGATAAGGACCTGCTGTGGGCAAAGCAGTTTCAGCTTGGGGAATTGCACTTAATGTAATTTATTGCCAATTAACATTAATTTTTAATTACTGATTCGAGTATTAAGAAAAACAATTAAACAAACACTGAGGAAAAAATCCTCTCATTTGCTTCTCTGCTTTCAGTTTCAGACCAATGGCTCTTCTCCTGCCTTCCCTTTTTCTCACAGCCCATGGTGCTGGCCCCATTGCTGCCTTTGGAGAGACAGTGGGTTGCCCAGGAAAGTGCTGTCCCTACACAGATGTTTCCTGCTGCTTTTCCTTCCTGTCTCCTCCTAGAATCATTGTAGAATCACAGAATGATTTGGGTAGGAAGGGTTCGTAAAAATCATCTGGTTCCAACCTCCCTATCATTGGCAGGAACAGCTTCCACTAGACCAGGCTGCTCAGAGCCCCATCCAGCCTGGCCTTGAACATGCAGGGATGGGGTATCCACAGGTGCTCTGGACAACCTGTGCCAGTGCCTCACCATCCTCACAGTAAAGAATTTCCTCCCAATATCTAAACTAGACCTGCCCTCTTTCAGTTTAAAGATATTCCTCCTTGTCCTATCCTTGCACACCCTTGTAAAAAGTCCCTCTCCAGCCTTTTTGTAACCTCCTTCAGCTACTGAAAGGCTGTAATAAAGTCACTCCTGAGCTTTCTCTTCTCCAGGCTGAAGTACCCCATATCCCCTGCTCTGGTTTCTCACTGCTCTTCTGCTTCAGCACAGGTCCCATCGGGATGCAGCCCCTCAGGGATGTCCATGACCATGTGTGGCTGCCCCAGCCCCAGTGAGGGTTTCTCAGGGAATTCTCCTCCTTCCAGTGATGTGTCTCCAGCCGTGTTCCCAGCACTGTCCCCTCCACCCACCTGCCCCATTTGTCCTTCCCTACTCATGCCTGTCTCTCCCAGCCATGGTCCTGTGGACTCCTCAGCAGGTGCAGGCCTCCCACCCCAACACTGCTCTGCTTAGGGATGTCCTGTCTCTCACATGGCTGGCTCTGAGAACAAGGTTCCAAAAGTGCTTTACTCAAAGTTTTGGTCTTCCACTCAACAGGTTAAGCATACTTTTGAAATAGTTTTGCACAGCTCAGGATCTGCAGACAAGAAAACATGTTTTCATAATTCTGCTCTTCTTTTCATCATTCCATTTGCTATTTTTGCATATGGCCTTCAGCAAAGTACAATACATTTCCCAGCTATTCCTCAGAACTGCTCTTCTGTATTTCAGTTCATAAAATCTGATAGATTTGGATCATCTTGTTTTGTTTTGCATTTAGTATAGGTAGTCTAGATACCATTTTGCAAACAGATGTTTCAATGGCATTGCAAAATATCTGCAAACCTACTGAGAATGCGTTAAAGGAAATTGCATCCTTGTTGCATTAGAGTGTGTTACAATGGGTTAAGTATCATCACATCAGTTTTGACTCTTTCAGAAGATGAATTCTTGGTTCAGCCTTGTGTTTACATACTGTTTATTCCCTGGTATTTTTGCTTAATTTGTATAGTGGACTGAGAATGTGTAAAACCTCATACTGACGTATAATATGAGGAAAGGCTGATTGTGTGTGCTTAGGGGGTAGGGGAGTTGTGTTGTCACCTGCCATTTCTTCACACAGCAAGGAGCAAAACCAGCACAATCGGATTCAGATTACAGAGTGGACTCTGTAAATAATTTGCAGCCTGAAAGTTATTTTGTGAAGACTGTAATTGACCTTTGCAGAGATAAAGATCAATCCACTAACATTTCCAACCAAATGTTTTCAGGTTTGTTCACAACAAACAATTTTAAAATGTACCTACCAGAATTTAGTAAGGGATAGTGAGTATGACTTTCAGAAATGTTTCCTAATTTTAAATTTTTGGTGCAACTTGGAGATGACAACATTTTTAAATCTAGATCTCAGTCATAGAGGCTACCTCAAGGAGGACATGCTTACTTTTCCTCCATTGTCACCAGCCACTAAAACCTGGTAATTTTCTTACATGATATAACACAACAAGACAGCATCAGAAAATGTTTAAATTTTATCTTTTCATGGCTTGATTTTTTCAATCTGGGATGTAATTCTTTCTAAAAAAGTACAATTGCCATTTAATTTCTCCTCTGCCTAAATAACCAGGAGCTAGATGGTTTTAGTGCGACAACTCCAGCAGTGCTAACACTACAACATCTCTAGTACTCATAAAAGGAAAATAGTTTGCTACAAAACATTCAAAATTAACTAAGGAAATAATGTACATATGTTCCTTTTCCTTGTGCCTCAATTGCTTTTCTGCAGAACTCTTGAAAGGATTATCATTTCACTCACCTCTCTGCAGAGCATAAAGCTCAATTCTACGCTGCACAACAATTGTGTTTGCACAAAGGTAAGGAGGGTGTCTCCTTTATTCTGAATAGCTGCTTATGTTTTCTTACAGTGATAAATAAGTTTCATGCTGCCAGTACAATATAGCAGAAAGTAGTAAGAAAGACAGGCAGTGGAGGATTTAATTTATTTCTAATTTGGTTCATTGTGTAGGCACATTAGCTGGCCTCTTTGAACTTGAGAAATGATCACATCAAAATTTTAAGATCCATACAAATAACAGACAAGGATGGAACAAATTGCATGCAAAAATATGATTTATGCCAGGAAACAAGCATCATTCTTAAATGTATGTATAAAAAAGAAGTGTCATTAAAATCATACTAGAATAATAGCATAATTCATGAAATAATGTTATATTAATGTAATGAAATTAATACAACATATTTTATTTAGACGGATATTTTAAATTTATGTCATTCACAACTCCCGTAAAAAGTGTCAATTTTGCCATTTCATTGTTATTTACAATTATTCCACGTGAAAAGAGGTATCTGTGCTTAAAATTTAATGCTTAAAATAAATTGTGGCTTCACCCAAGGCAGTGGGAGAGGTCTCATTACCCAGAAGAGGAGCAGCATTTCAGCCCTCACACGCTTTCAGTGTCATATGGCTGGACCACAGTTTAGCTGCACTGACAGAGCAGACTGTACTATGGGAATAACTCCCCCTTTCCTGTGCACTTGTGCCCATCAGTGGATTCTCAAACAAGGGAAGGGTTATTTTGCTGAATTGGGGTTGGTGAAAAGAAGAGTATCCCTATTTACAGTTTGATTGACTTGCAGTGAAGAGAATCTCTGACTTCTTTCTGCAACTTCATTTTTCTGAAAGACAAAAGTCTGTTCACCTAAAACTTCAGTAGATGTGCTTAGAGCAGTAAAATTAACTCTTACGAGGCAATTTACAGAGGTCAGTCTAACAACCTGACCTAGGACTAATTACAGAACAGCTGCCAGAGTTTTCTTTGCCTTATCTCCCTCAAACCTGCCACCTTGTCAATGAAGCCTGACCAAGGAGGTTGCCCTTGGAGCTCAGGAAACCCTTTTGATTGTGCTGGTGGGCTGCCAGCAGAACTGCTTCAAATCACAATGGAGCTTGTAAGAAACAATGTGTGCCTACAAAGTTTTGCAGCCAAAGCTCAAAAGTGACATTAGCAAAAAAACTGAGGAATGACGAAGGATATGAGACAACTGTTTCAGAGAGCACCATTCACCTCTGGAGTGTGGGATTTGTCACAACCCCTTATTGTCTATTGAGTGAATATGGGTTCGATTACAGACAGCTCTTTTGTGACCTTTTTTGAGTCATTCTTTGGCTGCTCTCCTATATTTCTTAGTGCATTTCTCTCATTTTTCATAACCCATCACAAATGGGTAAACTATCATCCTGCAACTACTATTTTATACCTGTATCATCCCATTAGTAACCTGCTTCTGACTTTTCAGCTTGATTACTGTAATACACCATAGTTACAAATCAAAACTCAGCTCTAAGTTATAACTGATTTGAAATCAGGTAATGCTTTTCTGAACATGAAAATAGATGAGCTTGGCATTGCTGTTGAATCCTGAACCAGGACCAAAACTTGAGTCCATTCTTTATGAGCCTTAATCAGTGCAACAAAGACACCTCTTACAGTGGGACCCCTTACAATATGAATGGACCACAGGAAAAGTTCACTCCTTAGATCTGAACCTGGTGTTCAGCTCACAGTCATGAAGCCTCTCCTCAAGGAGGCTCCACAATGAAGCAGAAGAGTGTGAGGAGTCCTCCTTCTGAGGAGGAAGCAGCAGCAGAAACAAGTAATGAGCTGACCACAGCCCCCATTGCCCAATGCCACTGGGAAGGAGGTGGTACACAAAATCAGAAGTAAAGTCTGGGAAGAGGTGAAGATATGAAGGAAGGTGTTTTTAGGATTTGGGTTTAGTTCTCATTAACCTACTCTCACTGAATTGACAAGAAGTTAAATGAATTTCCCCAAGCTGAGTCAGTTTGGCCCATGACAGTAAACTGGTCAGTGATCTCTCCCCATCCTTATTTCAATCCACAAGCCTTCCATTACATTTTCTCTCCTGTGTCCTGCTGAGGAAAGGAGTGAGAGAGCAACATGCAAGGAGTTTAGCAGCAACATGCCATCCAGCCAAGGGCAGCACTCCATATTCAGGAACCAAAGGAAGTAAAATACGGTTTGTGATTGGAGTTACTATAATTGCATGCAGGGCTTCTGTCAGGATTTTTTGGGAAGAGAAACATTTGACTTCATAACCTGACTCAGGAGTGTTTCAACATACTGTTGATCTGTATCATTAATTGCAGAGGAACCATATGTGTGGTCATATTATACACATCAATTGTTTCATAAAATGGTATACAATGCTATCTGCTCCCTTTATTCAAGTTCTCCTGACCTGTTTTGGGTCCCTGAGGTTCATAGGGCAAAGGTACCATGCAGTGGTTGCTGCATCACTCAAAGGCAATGAAGTTGAGAAGAGAGAAAAAAAGACGGTGGCAGCATGGAATGACTGAACACTCTGCTCCTATAGCATCAGGTAAAAGGTAAAAATGATAGGAGGCAGCAGGGATGAGAGAGAACCTCACAGTGTGTATGCTACAGAAAAAGGAAAAAGGCAAGAAGAAGGAAGAAAAAAAAGTGTACATTAGACTGATAGTGACAATGGCATATTCAAGGAAAGGGACTAGAAAGGGGATAAAGGCAGGAAAAGTTTTATGTTGTTCTATCATAAGAAATACCTTCAGGAAATTTCAAGAATATAACACTATCCTAGAAAATACATAGAAACTGTAGAAAGGAAAAGGTCAAAATTTCACACAATTTATTTGTTTTTTGAAGAAACTGTGGGATACTATAGGATCCCAACCATGCTGTGCTAGCTAAAGTAAAAAAGAAAAAAGGAACTTAAAAGAGACTGAAGATACATTTTTAACAGCACAGCCTGCCAACTGCGTGATTTAAAATTTAAATGCTGATATTCATTAAATAATTTCTTTAAGAGTTGAAGTGCCATCAAACACGCTATGCAGATAAAACAACTGGAAATGATGATCCTGCTTTTCAGTTTGGGACTAGGTTGTGCAGAGGAGAACCTGGAAAAAGTTCCCATGCTTGTAGTGTCCATTTTGGACATGTTCCTGTCCCAAGAGCATCAGAACTTTATTCCCACTAGTGTACACCTATGAGTTTTCCAATACCTCCACCTTCAGACAGCCTATGAAAAGCCTGAGTTCATTTGTCTCCACTTTTTCCAGTTAAGGTGACAATGCTTTCCATTTCACTTAATTAATAATCAATGTTCAATTTGATTAAAAGCTTAAGGGTTCAATTATGTTTATTAAAGAATTCTTTATTTTGGTCAGTTTTGTTGTCTTTAATGAGGTAATATTCTATAATTAAATCACTGAATGTAGAAAGCTGCCATATAATTAATAAGACCACGGTCCTAAACGACTTAGAATAATGAATCCAAGCAAGGCCCAGATAATTAAAAACGCTCATGACTAAAATCTGTGACATATTTCCTAACCACAGCTGGAGTGCAAGGATGATCTTTCCAGCCACACACTGCAACAGACTCTCTGTGTGACCTTGGACAAGGCATATAATCTTGCTGAGGCAAACTTCGTTATCTTTTTTCTAACAAGGTCTTCAAGTAAGCACATAGGGGCAAGGAGAGGCACTCACTCCTTACATGCACAGTGCTTGTAAGAAGGCATTTTCTTGGTACTGTCAGAAGATAAATAATAAGAGTTCGGGAACAAAAGAAGTAAACTACACCTTCCTCACTATCCTTCAAGGGCAGCTGGTTAAGGAAGTATGAAAAGACCAGGCAAGGACTGTATGGTCTCTCTGCCTCTGTCTCACCCCAACAAAGAGCAGTTGATGGAATTCATGAGATGCATCCTGGTGTTTAATAGCTCACATTCTCAGCAGGTTTTGAACCCAACTTTACATGTGATCATCACAACTTCCCCTGTAAGGAGTGCTGCAATTTAATTACACGCAGTGTAAAAAGGTACTTCCATTTGCTTATTTTCTGTCTCTAGCTGCTATTTTTAATTCACGTTCATCATATGAAGGCAAACTATGCAGTTTGCACTATGAAGGCAAAGAAATAAACTTTCTCCATTCTCATCCATTACCTTTATTATCCTGAGTCATCTCCTTCCCAGCATTCTTAAGTTTTTCCTGGAAAGAAACCATTCCACCACTGTGATAACATTCCCTTGACCTTTTTTGTTACACTTTCCCTTTTTCAAGAAACATAAACACAAACTATACACAGTGCTTAAGATGTGGTACACCACTCATTTATCAAATGGTTTAATCATATTTTATATTTTGTTCTCATTTCATTTCCTAACCATTCTTATCAAACTTTATGCTCCTTTGACCACCATTGAGCATTTAACTGATGTTTTAATAGCACCAGTCACAGTAATGTCAATATCTCTCTCCTGAGAGGCAATAGCTAATTTAGAAACCATCATTCTGTATGTACAATTAAGGATGTGTTTCTCCATGTGCATCTCTTTGCATACATTGACCTTGAATTTCATCTGCTCTTTTACTGTCCAGTCATTCAGTATCATGAAATCCTCCTGTAATTCTTTGCAGTCAATTTGAGAGTTGAATGCCTTTCATCAGCAGCAAATTTGGTCACCCCATATTTACTTTCTTTTCTAGGTCATTTATGAATATATGGAACAATTAAACTTCCTGAAATGCAGCATCCATTGTAATTCCTCTCCTTATCTGTACCTTTTTTCCCTTCACGTAATCATAGAACCACATTTTCCCATCTCTGCATTTTCTATCAATTTTGCTTTTATTAAGCCACAAGAAAAAATAATCTTTAATCTCAAGAGAGCTTAGTTTTCTTAAACCTTTTTGATGAAGGATCATGTCAAAAGCTCTTTGGAAATCCAAGTAGACCAGCTTGGTAATTATATTCATATATCACTGACTCCTTCAAAGAGCTCTGGGTTATTTGTGAGGCACTTCCCTACATGAAACTTTGCTAATTCTTTGCCATGTGTCATATTCTTGTATCTATACAAGAAAGGCTGCATTCTTGAATTCTATTTACTTAAGTCTGCTGTTTATTATGGCTTTTATATCAAAGTCTAGTCTGTAGTCCTCTACATTGCCTTTGTCATTTGTACCTTTATAGTTCTTTAAGGTAGGAAATTATTTCGTCAAATATACTACCACAGCCTTCTATTGTTATTGATTCTCTATTTCATTTTAAAGTTCTGTTCAAATTCTTGAAAGAATATCACCTGGGATTTTTATTTATTCCTGATCATTTTACCTATTTGTCTAAAACCTTTTCCATTTGAGAAATTCAACTTGACACTTCATTTTGAGAAGGTTTCTTATACTCTTTCTTTGCAAGAACTTCCCCTTGTATTCTTGTAGAAAACATAAAGGGAAATAACTAATTTGGCTTTTCTGCTATAGGCTGACCATTTATGCCCTGAGAATCTGTCTGTCCTACAAGAACTCTGGCAAGCTTCATTTTGATCATCTTGAAGGGGAAAAAAAAAATAAAATAAAAGAACTGTATATTTTACTGCCAGCAGCTCATTCAAAACCTTCTTCCATATTCCACTTTTGGTTTTTTTGCTTTTGCTTTTAATCTGGCCTAATTCCTGCTGTTTTGTGGCCACCTCTGCTGTTCAACTTGGGGGGTTTTTTTACCTTTTCAAATACTTTTTGATGCACACAGAATACAGCTGATATCTCTGACTGTCTTTTAGTGGTCACCAAACCAACTGCAAGTATTTTACCCTTTTGCCTGTATCTCTTTAGTCTCCTTTTAACAGGCTACTTCCAATTTCAGTAACAGTCATTATTATATAGATTATAATTCCTCTCACCCCTCAGCTGGTGCTCAAAACTGAGAAATTATTGTGAGCACCTTATTTTGACTTGCTGGATCTGGAAGAGGCCCAACAGGCCTGGCTGGGGTGGAGAGGAGGATCTCACCTGTCCCAAACAAGTGCTACTGGCCAGTTTACCATGCAAGACACCTGGAAGGAGATGGCAGGTGTGACCCAGCACTTACAGGAGAAATTTGCTTTTCTGAATGAGCAGCTGGAGGCCTGGCCTAAGTAAGACCTCTGCCTAAGTACCCAAATCTCACAGGCTGGAATTCATCTCCTTGGAAATTCTCTGACAATCTGAAATGGAAATTACTTGGCAATCAGAAAGATGTAAGTGCCTAAGAGGAATTTGACACCACCTGGTTTTCCTGTCTACCTGGCAATGATACAACAAGATGCAGTAGTTGGAAATTAAAGCTAACAATATATTATGGCAAAATATCTGAGCTGCGCTCAGAAATAAGCTGTTGCCGTGAATATGGGCAATTTGAATGGGGACAGTTGACCCTATTCAAAGTTGGCTTTGGACAATTTTAAGTCTAAGTGGGATTGTTGCAGGATATTGCCTTCAGATTCACAGCCCTGCTTTTGTTCTGGTTTCAAGCAGGGGCCTGACAGAGCATGCACTGTCCCCAGAGGGGCACCAGTGCCCCGACTGTCACAGGCTTTCAGTGAGCTGCTGCTTGCATCAAGAGCACTCTGGCGAGTCATAAAGGTCCTTGGCTTTCTGGGATAAGCCAATACATCTTACAGCTCATCCCAAATTGCTCAAAAATTAGGGCAATTGCTCAAAATTGAAGTATATCATCAGGCTGAGCATATCCACACTACCTGTAAGGAAGATTCCTCCCTTCATAGTCTGAGGGCAGCATGATGTGCTGCAGATGACCCTGGATCATCTCTTAAGACCTGATACTTGCTGAGTCTATGAATATTATGTATCAAAGCTATGGCAGTGGACAATTCTTCTTAAATTATCTCTTTAATAGGCTGAAAAACATCTTCCTAATATTTTGTTGCCAGGTCACTAAGGAGATAACTGCTATCAAGATGATCACAATTAAAGCAATAAAATTACTGATGAGACAAAGAAATTGTGGCAGTTATTTTTATATGGCATATAAAAATATCAGCTGCTACAGAATTTTCTGTAGTGCTGACAAACTGGTTCTTACCTTCTGGGGTGTGAGAGCATCAGCACATTTTATTTCTATCTTTGAGGTCATTCTTCCTTCCAGAGGAGCTACTGTTTATTGGCAGCAATCATTCAAAACATTTTTCTCACTCCATTTATGTGGCTTTCTATATGCCCAGGATCAGTTAGATTATGCCCATGGAATGCTATATTGTGGGTAGCCATAGGCTACAAACTCCTTTAAAAACTTCTCATGACTCTAGTTGAATAAGTGGTTAGTATTCTAAATAACTTCTAATGATTGGATATAACTCACTGAAACTTCCTTGTCCATCCTAAAAGTTTGAGAGAAGGTCTCTTCAAGACAAAAAAGAAATCCAAGGGTAGGAGTCTGAAAGTTTTCAGACTGATAGAAAAAAGAAGTGGATGCCCAAGTACAGGCTTGAAGTCAAAGACCTTGTTTAAGAGTGAGCAGGTGGAATTTCAGATTCTAATTTACATTAGTGCTTGGGATATATGAGCATTTCTATCAGGTGTGACCATCTCTATCAGGTAGATCTAAATTTTAGAAGATCTAGAGATAAAGGATAAATGAGCAAACCCCTACAAGAGCATTACATTTCAGTCAGCATTTTGAAGATCATTTGAACTGTAGGATCGAGGCCATGACAGACGGTGGGTTTGTCTGTGTGTTACAGAGACTCTTAGTACTTTGAGGAGGTGGAGATTATGTTGTCTTTTAACAAAAAAAAAATTAAAATACATCTCTGAAGACTGTTGCCCTTATAGGGGAGATATGTGCTTTTGAAGTGTCATACTTTTGCATAGTCTTGATAATCAGTAATGAAGAGAGTGCAGAAGCTTACAAAACAACATAATCAAGTGATATTAATGAATATTTCAACCAACAGACATTTCAAAGTTTTAATTAAAATTAGTCATTATTGGTATTGTAATATGTTCAAGAACACACAGGCAAGTAATCACAGACCTCCCAAATGGGCTACATTACACATGCAATTAATTATGGAAGATGTTGCTGCTCAAACCATCCTGGGATGCCTGAGATTTGAAACAAGTTCTGAAACATTTCAGTACAGAAGGCAGCTCCACTAACACAGCCAGCAGATTAACTATTACACTTAAACCAGATGCTGCATTGCTGCGATATGGCTCAGATCTGTTCTGCTAGCAACAATTTTTACTCATCTTTTTAATAGCACAAATACTTCTTCTTTTGCCTAAAGTAAAAGCTGGTATTTTTAAACACAGGCTGAGAGCTTGCAGGACAAAAAAAAACCCACCTACAGAGATGTTCTTTTCACAATATGCCCTCCACACTGCAGGGGAAGAAAAGTTTAATCAAAGTACAATGCTCATTCTTACTTTTCTTTGACACTGCCTCCACCCAGTGCTCCCACTCTGATGTCCTTTCATGATTCTTGGGGTTTTCTGAAGTTAATTTTGTCACTAGGTAGCAGGTCTGAAGACTTCTTACCTTAATATGAGGGTTTGTAATAGTACCTCCAATTCACAATAAAATGGCTTAATTTAAACCGTGGAGGGGTTGTTTAGAAATTGCCCTGAGTATACTTTGACCTACTGCCACCTGTGAGCCTGAATACACATTTTAAAAGAACTTTGTGTCCCTCAGTGAAATTAAATCATTAATCTAAGAACTGAATCTCATACTGAGCTATTCTGAATAAACCTCTCTGTCAATTCAATCCACCCAAAGCTAACTGTTAGGAAAAGTGAGAGTCTAAGAGCATTCAATCTTGTTTATAGGTTTGAGGCTTCATGCACAGCAGGATCAATTATACTTAAAAATAAATGGGAGTGGGGAGGAAGACTGGAACTTTTCTGTGACCTTTCCAAAGTCTTTTCCAGAAGGCAAATGCCCACTCTTTACTTGGCAGGTGCCTATCTCCAAATGGGCCCCTAAGCACTTTCCAGATTTCTTGCTGGATAAAAACATTCTAAGCTATTTCTGAGGTCATTGATAGTGATAAGAATTCTGTTGCAGAAGGGAAGGGAAATATTAGGCCTAAGACCTTTCCTCTTCTTCCAGACTCAAAATGCTACTCATGTAAACCTGATAGTGCTGGGGGGTTGTTATTTCCTCTGCACCATAAGGAAGGGAATGGACATAGGTGTCACTTTGCAAAAAGCTGCAATGTTCTATAAGACTATCCAGGCTAATTTTCTGCTACAGGATTGTGGCCACCACTGATTTCAGCAGCTGTTATGCAGGACAAGGCAACTTGGCTGTGAGTGTCAGGAAGGAAGCAATGGCCTAGTTTGGAGCATTTATCAAGGCTGTTAATGTGATATTAAAACTGAATTTTAAGATGTTTAAAGTCTTGTTCAATGAGATGTCTGAGCTCTGAGCTGTTGCAAATAATGGAATAAAAATCCAAAGAGCCAATATAGTAAAACAGATGTGACCCACTAAAAATATTGTTCTACCTCTTTGCCAGCTTGAGAAATATACAATATTTGAGGTGAAGCAGTGTCAGACATACAGCATACCAGCACATTTTATTCTGTGCAGTCCTTTGGGGTAAGATGCTGCAGTTATGCTTTGTAGAAAATCTGGGTGTTCAGCTCAGATCAGCAACCACTGCCTTTCTAAAATGCAAGGTGCCTCTGAGCAAGAGAGAGAGGCAAATTCTCCAGTGTTTTGAACCCTGAATCGTAAGCCACCAGTTTTCCCTCTAACCCCTGAGAATACAAAAGTTAGCATTATGCACAAAAATATATGTCAAACTCATCCTATTGAGACTCAGAGTGCTTGTGAATTCAGGGTTGCTTAAGGAAATGTCACAGAGGGAAATGGCAGAGCACCACTGCAGCTGAGCTTCTCCTGCCTGTAGCAGAGTAGTGCTGTCCATGCTTTGAAGTGCATGCTGAAGGCCATGGTTCTCTGACACAGAGCTGCATGGACCATGGGGGACACTTTCCAAAAACTGATGGCTAAGCTTCAGCTCCTAAGTGCATGTTTTCCTAAATAAGCAAATTGATGTTTTCATAAAAACTCTTGATTTCTCAAGAACCCCTGCCATTGTCAATGTTCTCTACCAGTTAGTGTTTCTCACTCCCACTTTAGTTTCAGATTTTCACCATATAGTTGACTCAGTACAGGTACAGAAACATCAGTATTTGCAGTCACTTGCAGTTTCAAAAACTAGACCTCTTATACACACTGATATTCACTCTTTTTGCATCTCACTCCACCACTTCCTTACTATCTCACTTTCAAAAGACAAAGATAAGATTCCAACTAGAAGGTTATGAGACCAAATAGGAAAATCTAATTTCAACGTTGGTCTAAAGTTCAGCTGAAATACTGTTTATTCTTTTTTTCCATAATTACTACTATTACATCATTATTAATGAGCAAACATATAAAGTGCACAATTACCCTTCATCTCATTTAAGAAATTGAAATTTAAATGAAAAATAGGCAAAAAAATAGACACACGGGCAGTATCTGGCTTACTTGCTCCCTCTTAAACACAATGGACTAGTGGTTCCATGAAGATGGAATTGACATTAATGGAAAGGTCAAATTCCATACAGGAATTTGTCACTGAACAAACTCTGAGATAACTTAAGCAGTATGAGAGAAGGCAAGAGAACAGTCAGGGACCAGCATCCTTGGAGTATTTAGGGGGAACAACTCAGAAGTAACACAGCTGGCATGTACTTTACACTGCCTTCCTTAAAGGGCAAGACATAATAACATTCTTTCAATCATTCTAACTTTTGAAACTCCTGGGAGCTATTTTAGTGGAGATTTGAAATACACTAGGCTGAGGTAGTTTCAAGGCATAATATAAGTAAGATGTCTGTGCCATACAATTTTTTCAGCTTCAGCTGGAGTTTAGCAGAAAGAATTCAGATGAAAGCATGAAAAGGGGGGAAACAAGCTAAACTGCTAGAGAGGGCTTACTTATAGGCCTTTTTCCCATAGCAAATGGTCCTTAACAATATTTGCTTTACAGTATTTCTGCTCAAATGTTCATTTAACACAGGGTATCTCAATGCTGAGTGCACTGTTATTAAAATAAACTCAAGGCAATCTGAGGGACTCAAATAAGAGATGCCATTATTAAAGGTCAAGCTTTTAATTTTTGAAAAACTGAAGAACCACATTCCTAAAAGATGCAAAGTATTTCCCCCACTGATATGGAGAATCATAATTTTTCACATCGTTTTCTTAAAAGGGCAGATACCTGACATTTATTGTTAAAAACAAATAAAGTAGCAGTGCTCTGGGGAAGAAGCATGGCCTGAGACTTTCTGTATCTCTGCTTCTTATCACCTGATGCTGTCAGAAAAACCTTTTGGGAGTAAAACACAAAAGGAGACTGATTCACACTGAAAACAAGAAATGTAACCATGTGTGTTTGTTCATCAGCCAAAATTAAAAAATAAAAAAGAAGCTTGGTATTAATTTTGGAGCATATAGCTCATCAAAAAATCATGACCTGTTTTGTGAGCATGTGGTTCAGCTGACAGCCTACACCAGTGAAACCAACAGCAAAAGAGAGTGGAAGCAATCCACACGGACCTTCCTGTTAGGAGATGCAGGGAGAGTCTTAGAATGCCTCAGGGAAGAGGGGGCAACTGTCTGTGAGCATCTCCTGCCCTGCCTGAGCATCCTACCATTGGCTAGAAGGAAATGTCTCCACTGTTTCTGGAATGGTGCTTATGTGATGATGCTCCAAATAGGATTGAAGCATTTTGCGTTTCTAAGATAACAGAGCCTGCTAACCATGGAATTTCAGAGCCATAGACTGACAGTTCAATTGACAATTCATGGCAACCAGCATTCGATAATGTCACTCTAAAAACAACTTTGGAAATGAGCTGCAGCTTTTAGGGTCAGACATAGCATGCAATACCAGTGAAACATCCTTTTTTCCACCACTCCTGGGTCATTCAGGAATCAAAAGTATTGAATGTCCCTCATTTTTATGATTTTTATAACCCTCACAAAGTAAAAAATTTGTATAAATGTCTTGTCCGTGTGTTAATGGCTACCATTACCCAAAAAAACTTTCTATCAGAATGACATGGAGAAATAGTCCTTGCAAACTGCCATCATCAGTGTTGGTACCACAAAAGAGCATAAAATGACTGGCAGAATAGGAAAAAACATTGTCATATATTAACTATTACCATATCTTAAAAAGTTCACAGGGAACCTTAACACATGGATTTTCTGACTGGTTTGAATAACTAATTTCACAGCTCCATTACATTCTTTATTAATTTTACTGAATTCTGGTAGCATTCCTTTTTCAGCTGTGGAAAGCAATTCCCTCCATCTCTCTTTGTCCTTGTCCTGTGGCATCCAATACTGACAATGACTTTTGTCTAGATCATAACATGGGAAGGCTGACACCTTAGTAACTTTCTCTAACACAGAAAGAAAAAAAAATGTATTATAAATAGATGGTGTGGCTCTGGAGTCTGAGGATGACAGAGAGAATGAAGTGTTTGACAGGACTCAGCACATGGATCCATAACAGCCCTGAATTCTCAATTTAAGTGAAAAATATTGGGCTATTAACATCAGGGAACTTTTACACAGAACAGAAGGGATATTCTAATCTCTTTTCAGTAGATGAAATATCCTCATATGTTCACTTAATTATATGTCTAAAAGCTTAAGTTAGGCCAAATTTTAAAAATTATCTAAATAAAGTTAGCTTAAATTTCCAGGGGAGTCATAGCTTCATCTGCTTCAGCATGTCCTCAATGCATGAGGACAATACTTGAACTTTTTATTTAGTATAACATGTACATGAAGCTGCTTAATAAGCATTTGGTGCTAATCCTCTGCAGCCCTTACTGCACCTAACGTCTCTGGTGTGGAAGGCACAGTAATGTCCTTGTGAGGCCAGACTTTTACTTGCTTTTCTCCCCTCATTTACCTTTTAATGATGGACAATGGCAAAAGCAGGAACCCCAGTGTCATGTTCTCAAAACTGTCCAGTGTTTACAAGTGCCTTCTGTCAAAATCACAGCTTCAGAGCTTAGTTGAAACTGCTATGACTGCTCTTGACATTATTCATTCTGGAACAAATATATCACCTTCTTTATCCATGTAGGACTTTTTTCTGGGGAAAAAAAAAAAAACAGAAACAGCAAAAGCAAGACAAAAAATGCTATGCCAAACAGTTCTTTATGTCCAGCTTTTTTTGCTGCAAGGGGCTTCCAGAAAAATCACAGAACATTTCAGAAAGCTGAATTTTCTAAAAGAAAAGCTGCAGATCTAAAGCACTAACTGCACCAAATAAAGTGAAGTTTAGCTGACAGTCTTATTCCTTTACTTTCAAGAGAGCTGGACCTGTGAAAGCTGTAATAAAAAGAGAAACAAAAAGAAAAGAAAACCAAGACACTGCTGAGCACTCTTCTTTCTCTAGTCTAGTAGAGACAATTTTAAATGACAGCAAATTGGACCATCATATTCATAAGCTTAAGACATTGTCAAACACGAACAATGAAGGGTCTAGAAATAGCTGGCTAAATGCCCACCAGAAATAGGACATACAGAGCCTGACTTTCCTTATGCTTCACCAGTTTGGATCCAGTGTGATAACTCCTACTAACAGATATATGGCAGAGAAAATGGAAGCTGAATCAGTCTCAAACTGTGGCTCACCTCAGACAAAGTTTCTAATATTGGACTCTGCACTATTCACACTGGCTGAAGAGACAGGCCTTATATTGAAGAAAAATATTGATAGCTGAGAGATCTGAAGGGACTGCAGGAGTGGGGAGACTCTTAGTTTAACCATTACTGGATTAATGTCCAGAGATCCCAAATGAATTGGTAAGGTATTGCCTTATACCATCGGTAAGTTCTGCTTTCTGAGAGCTAACATTTTTGAGAGGTAGGCAAGGAAGGGCAACAAGCTTTTCTGTGAATTCTGAATCTTCCAGCTTTAAAATTGGAGATACCTCGCTTGCTTCTGTCTTAACTCACCTTTATAATGCTTCAGCTTATTGCCTCATATAATGTTTATGTAGTTTAATCAAGGAGCAAACTGACTAGGAACTGAATCTGCCCTAGTCAGAAACATACAAACCCTCATTTTGACTGCAGATTTTTAGACTATTTTCCCTTCCTTCTGGACCTAGCATGCACATCTGACAAGCCAAGTCTTTCTGGAAGGAAACACCAATTATACCTCAAAGTCTGTAATTCTGTCAAGAGTTGGCAACAGCTGCATTTGCTAGCAGAAGCACCAAGGTCTTTAAGGTCCATCTGTTGTTGCTCTATTCACAGTCTCCATGGACACTGACTTGCTAAGATGAAGCTCATGAAGAGATTAATTTTCAGGGGCATTTAGTCTTGGCTTGTTACTTTGTGCTCCCTGCTGTTTCCACTAACTCAGAGAGAAGGGTTTGACCCTGCTCAGTGCATCCATCAGCGTTTGATCTCTCAGAAAACTACCGTGGTCTAAAGAAAATACAGCTCTGCAGTGATGCTGAGGCATATGCTGGTCGTCTGTACCACTGCTACTGACAGATCTGATTCGAAAAATGAATGCTTCATAGCATGAAATAACCCAGGGTCCTTTTTGAATCTCAGGCTTCTTTACAGCTATTATATGCCTTGACTCACTCTCACTGAGCACACACAGAGAATGGCAGTGTAACTACTGTGCTAGAAGCAAGGCTAACAGTGTCCATGGGGATTTTTAACAGCTGCATTCAAGGGAATAGTCTATGAATTCTCATCTGAGACTTTCCCTGGTTTTTATTTAACTCCTACACAGTCAAACTTCAGCTGAAAATAACGACAAATCTAATCAGTGCAAATCTGTACCTGCTGAAGAGAAGTTTTCTCCTTTGACAGATCAGAAGATATTGAGGAGGTTTAAAAGTTTGCCCTGCAAAATAAATCCAACACATGACATAGTTTGTTTCTTTGTATAAAACACACACACACACACTCACAAAAAAAGAAACAATGAAACACCACCATTAAAAAAACCCACCAAAAAAAAAAAAAAAAAAAAACACCAGGAACCTGCAAAATGCTCATCTAGCAAGATTTTCTTCTAATGGGAAGACCATATTGTTATATGAGCAATTGGTCTGAAATAATATGAATCAATGGCTGTTCAAGAGCACTGAAGAACTGGCTGCAGCAGAGCAACTGTGGTTAATAGCAAGAAGAATAATTGAAGTGGAGAACACTGGAGAACATGGGTATTTTCTCTATTTCAAGCTGACTTTTTCGACAGCAAACATGATTAACTAGGGAAAAACATGTAAAATCAAGGGAGGTAGAAACACTTAGGAATTACCTGTGTCTACATTGACATTTCACATTTTGTAGGGTTATTTTAGTGCTGTGTTTCTTTACCCCTATTTTCTTCAAATTAAAATGGCCCCTCTGAGTTGGGTGCCTCTTTGCATTCACTGTCTTATATAATAGAGTCTACTCAGCAAGGAATTTACAGTCCAGAAATCTCACTCAATTTCAAGAGGAAGGCATGAATTTTAAACTGAAATAAGATAGATTCAGAATAAATATAAGGAAGGAATTTTTTTATGATGAGGCCCTGGAAAAGGTTTCCCAGAGTAGTTGTGGTTACCCCATCCCTGGAAATGTTCAAGGCCAGGTTAGATGGGGCTTTGAGCAACCTGTTCTGTTTGAAGATGCCCCTGCTCATAGCAGGAAGGTTAAACTACATGATCTTCAAAGATCCTTTCTGACCCTAACCCTTCTGTGATCCTATGAATTTCACTCATTCCCCATTCCAGTGTCCCCAGAAAAGTAAGGGCTAAGACACAAAGAGACCTACAGAACCCAATTCTCTTGATCCACATGTAAAGCCCTACCCAGTAGACCAACCCATCAGTTCTCTCAAATTATGAAGTATATATGTTCATATGCACTATTTCTGATAATTAAATAATATGGCATAAAAAATGACAACTTGAAAAATTAAAGCTCCACACTTAAATGTTTCTTATGTAGAAGCTGTAAGTTTAAAAGCTCTCTACTGGCTTGTCAGCTCGAGAGTTTATGAAGTAGGCAGTTCAAATGCCCAGATTACATAAGGGCAGTACTTCTCTCTTTTTCTTGAGTTTGTTATTTGATATCTAGACACTGAAATATACAATATCTACACAACTTCCTGGACAGAGAAACATCCCAAATAGTTAATTAAACATGCTTAATGATAGAAATGAAAAAAAATAATAATTTGGAAGAAATATTAGTATTTTTTAAATCATTTCATTGACTAAGACATCAAAATGCCGTTGCGCAGACCGAAAGAAATTTTAAATAATTTATCCTAAAGATTAAGTAAGTATCTAATTGAGTAAGGAGACTGCATCCAAAAGTGGGAGCCTTCTAGGAATTTTGACTTTTGCATCTAATAACAGCATCTACACATACTCAAGTCAAAGGCACAAGTATTCCTCAACAGATCCAACCCTGAGAAGGGTGCCACCAGAAGATGAAAGAAAACATTAACTGTGGGCACTGAGATGCTTTGTCTCCCTCCCTGAGGAGACAACTCCTCACTCCAGAATCCCCAGTAAATTACCTGGGAAAATCCACACTACTGCCCACAAATAGAAATACTTTGGTCAAGCCAATGTGGCTGCACTAAGTGATTATACCTTTATTTATAGGTGCCTTCAAACAGTTTATTCAGTGTTTAACAAGAGAGATTGTACAAGTGGGATTCTGTTCTTATCACAAACATTTGGCATTATAAATCAATGTATTTTATACAATATTGGCAGAAATTCATTCTTACTCAGTTATTTCCTCTGCCCATTTGATTCCATCCTCCACTTCTAGCTCTGTGACAGGCAATTGCTGAAGGCAAGGAATGGAACCAAATATTTTAAGAAAAAGAAATCAGAACTGCCCTCAATGTGACAGATGTTTTCAAGATTTTGTCTCTTAATAAAAGATACTGTTTTCTTTAGGTAGTCTGTTCCACAGGATATATAGTGAGACAGTTCCTCTGAGCAGAAAGCACACATTTTGTGGAAGACAACTAAACTGTACAGGAAATTTGGATATCCAACCCCCTCTCATTTCTAAAGGAATGAGTGCATCTCAGTTGTCTTACATACCTGTAAGAAACACTTTTTTGTGTGCTCTTGGCTGCTAGAACCCAACAATTTGCCTAGGATGTTACAAGAACTAAAACATATAAGCCCAGAAGGCTTTATTCTTTATGTACAAGAATAAAAAAAAACAGATCTGATTTTTAAGTAAAGTACAGTTGCAAAATTTGCTTCTGTCACCTCAGAAAAACAATGATGGGTGCTGTGCACTGGAAATTATAGCTGTAGAAAAGCACCAGTGGGACAGACATTCACTGCATTTCAGGGCACTCAGCAAGGAGTACAATTCATGGGGGTTTTTTCTACTTAACAGCTTTGTCACTAGACAGTAACAGAGATAAAAATACAGTGCTTCACCAGTGAGTGGTCAGCACCTTTACCCCTCTGTGCTTTAGATCTTACCTGCCCTGACTGGATAATGTGTGGATGCCACATCTGGACTATAAACTGAAAAATTTACAAATAATTAATTGGTATCAGTAGTCTTATTTAACAATGAATAATATCTTTATTAAGGTTCAATGTATTGAAAATTCAAGGGAAAAGATGGCATGCAGTGCTTGCATGTACTGAAATATGAAACATAACCAGGGCATTGCTGAACTCATTTCAGGGTAATTCCTGAAGAATTGTCCCGTTAGTCTCTGGCAATTTGTGAACAGCAAAAAAGAACCTTATGAAGTGAAATGAAAATAGCATCATCAAACAGCCTTCAAAGGACAATAAAAGAAGAAAAATGGTGTGAAAACAAGGTCAGCACTGGACAATAAACATCTAATATGTGTGGCTGCAATATGGTTGGTCACATTTAAATATTTATTCATTTTAGGGATAATTCAATGCAATAACATTATAACTTTTTTGCAGTCCTTATTTGAGACATCCTTCATTCCAGTATCCATGTAAATCCAAGAGGATGAATAAAGTTGATAAACAGCTGCTGGATCAGCTGAAATTCTCTGTGGACAGAGTCTTTCCTTGGTACTTCACAGATTTCATAGGTCCTGAAGCTGAGTCCCATAACCAATTGGGAGGGAACTGCTCATGCTGGTATTAGACTATTCCCCCCTAGTCCCCCATTTCATAGACCAGGGTAAGGGGGCTGTGAAAAACACTATAAAGGTTATTTCTTTTGAAATGTATTTTAAAAATACAAACCTGAACAGTTCTTCAGAAGCTACTTCATGCCCTGATCTTGTAACAGCCCCTGGAAGCCCTGTGGGTCCTAAGATCATGCATAGGACTGCCCTTTTTATAAAGTGTCATTATCTCTTGCTGCTCCAGTTCAAGACAATGCTGCAGGGTAGTGTTTTACCTCAGGAACAGCAGTGTCAGTATCAGGTAAGACAGGAGAAGGGGAAGTGAAGTGGTGGAGAGGATGTGGGACAGGACAAAATGCTACATACTCCTGTGGCTTTGCCACCATTTGAATAGTCCACCAAGGGATGAAACAATAGAATGATATTCATGGCTACTGTGTCTCTACTAATTCTCTTCCAGACTGAAAGAGCTCATTGTTCCTAAAATGCCATCCTTGATCAACTGTATATTTCAGGCCTGTTTTGCAAGGGTCACAGTAACATTCAGCAGCATTTTAAACCCAGTGGCTTTCCAAACATCCTGTGCAGCACCGCTTGTAATGGTACAGTCAGGCACTGTTTGTCACTGCTCTGCTGTGACGAACTTCTGTGGCTCTTTTGTCTCTATGGGCACGTTATAACTGGGCAGTGTGACAGCCTCAAGCATCTGGGAGCTAAAGGGACTTTTATTAAAAAAATTTTG
Organism: Eopsaltria australis; assembly: GCA_034509425.1. NCBI lineage: Eukaryota > Metazoa > Chordata > Aves > Passeriformes > Petroicidae > Eopsaltria > Eopsaltria australis. The sequence goes on from JAVTVJ010000795.1 coordinate 134,792, forward strand.
TTATGAACCTTCAACCTTTTGACAGTTGAAAATGCTGATTCAGGCAGGAATTTTGTTTCCCTGATGAGCACTTGGTCGAAGGGCTGTAGTTTTGGCAGCTCTGGCTTAGGGAGCTCAGAATCTCAGTTCCACGTGACATTCTTTCCCCCTTTCGTTCTTCCCTTGCACTCAATGCAGTCTTGTATCTATTAGAAAGTTTTTTTGTAGTTCTTGCCCTGTGCAAAAGTAATTGTTAGCTCTCAGTGAAAAGCATGAATAATCTGCACTGTTCATAATTATTATTTTTATTTATATGTATTTTATATTTTATTTATATTTTTATTTATATTTATTATTTTTCTCGTTCTATGGCTGTACAGTATTTTGATGTTTGTTAAATGAAAAAAAAATTTGAAAGCAACCAAATCTAGGCCCTTTCTTTCACCCCACTGTGGCATTAGTTATCTAAACAATAACAACAACATATCCCATTAAAAAGTCATCACATTCTTGCTGCAAGCAATTCATTTAAAGAGAAAAGGAAAGGGAAAAGTAGGTCTCCCTTGAAATTCAAGAGAAGTACATTTCTAATCAATGTGTTGTGGTGGTCAAATGCCAACACATAGGCAGATCACTTAACCAGTCCTTCTGAGTGGCTGCATTAAAAGGACTTTCCCTGTAGTTCAAGCTTTAAGGAATTACAGCTCCAGTATCTCATTTATGAAAAAAGGGCCAACACTGCTGTCTGGGGAAATGGATGAGGAGGAAATCAAACCTGTAAGGAAGAGCAAGGAAAGAAGAGTGTGTGTAACTGGGGAAATCATGAGGAAAACTGTAACTGAACTATGAAGAAATAAAATGAAATAGAATGAAAAAAAATAAATAAAAGCACCACCCTAATGTTATGTGTGAACAAACAAAATTAAATCATAAAGGAATAAAAAGGTATAGCAGGAAAGAACACACCCCACTCTACTTTGGGGAAATACAAGTTTAAGGCAGTGATGCTTTAAAATAACAAGGATGGCTGGGTAGTAGTAAGGGCATCACCTCAGTAATATTAAAACCTTCTGACCCCTAAGTGAGATCTGCCAGGCATTTGTTAGACTTACACTGTGCCTTAGAAGCCTAGAAGAATGGGGTTTTGCTTTTTCCCAAGAATTGGTAGCCTAACATCTTAAGACTATTCTTGCTGAATTCAGGGGGTACTGCAGGTGCTCTAAAGCAGATCACTGATATTGAAGTGCCTGTGCATGTGCTCAGCTGCTGTTCCACTGGCACTCTGGTTTGCCCAGCTTTTGAAAGGTCTTGGTGTCCTTTGAACTGATGCCCAAATACAGGAAATGCAGCCAAGTTCAGGCTGTGCCTGTCAGTGCCACACCTGTACCTACACCCGGGGCAGAGGATCCAGCACCTGCTGGATAACTGGGTACTGCTGAGGAAGGAGTGCCCCTGGTTTTACTGCACTCATGAGATGTCAGAGCTCCAGAACTCACTGTGTGCCAGCAGCTGGAAATCACAACACCCTTTTTCAAAGGAAAGCTTTAAGAACTCAGGCATACAGTAACTTCTTGGCCCACTTTACTGTGATCAGAGCAGATGCTTAATGAATAAGGAGCTAAACTTAATTGTTCTGAAGGTTTAATAAATTTATCCCATTTTTAAACCACTCGAGTCATTAAGTTTACACCAAGTTTTTACAAGCTATCTGTTCCAATGCCCATTGATTTTGACATATATTAAACTGTGTGAATCAGCATGTATAACCAGCATGTGCACGTTAAGACTTGTAAATGACTCCTTTCCCAAGAAAGTTAATGAAAATACCCTGTAAGCATCATTCAGATGTGCTGTTGTGAGAAACAGTTCAATGGGAGCTTCAAATCTGCCTTTTATACCTCTTGCCCAGTGCTAAGATATCCCAAAAATACCTCCATCCAGCACTGCATCCAGGATCAACTTCTCCCTTTTTCTTAGCTCGCTGAAATTGTCTGTTGTCTAGAAAATGCACCCTCAGCTTTTAGAATTGATAATTATATAAACTTTCAGGGAAGTCAGGATGTAATTCTGGCAATCTGGAACATTCAAAAAGTATGCATCAAGATCAAAAAAAGATAAAATATTCCTTTTGCTTATAAACTTGTAAGTGAAAAAGAAGAAGAATTTTTTCAATTTTTTCCCTTTCATTTGATTTGTTCATTTAGTGCCTGAGGTTTTTTGCTTAGTCACAGAGACCACAAATTCCTTTTTCTTCTGTCTTTTAAATTATTATTATTATTATTGCTGTTGGTAAAAGTTAGACTTCTCTGCAAAATCAAGCTAATCCTCTGACTGGAGCTTTAAGGAACCTGCAGGATAATGGGACCTGTTAAAGAAGCTGGCAACAATTGGAAACTCATGCAGAGAGGTGAAAATGGCATTTAGACAATTCTATTTGGAAGTTGTAATTAATGTGTAACATAGAATATCTCTTTCTCTTTTTTTTTCCTTTCTGTTTTAAAGTCAGAAATAAAATAAATCCACGCCTTGTATTAAAAATGTTTAGAGACACAAAGGCACCTGAAATTACTGTTCATCTGAGTGAGTAGATTAGGGAGGGACAGGTGGACCAGAAAACAAACCCATTGCTTCCATTTACTACTTCCTGTAGCAGAAAAACTGGATGCAATGAGTAAAATATGGACAAAATATACAATTCTTATCTAAGATATTGTTACTCTACAAGTGACAAGAACTACAGGGGGTTCTCGTGACATGCAGGCATATCATGAGAATATGTGGGTAATAAAGATTTAAAATTCTTATTACTGGTAAAGACAAATCATTGTTGGACAACAACCAGATGACACAGAACATCAAGTCAGGATAATAATTCAGAAATATTCCTGTTATTCTGAATAAACCATTCCTGATAGAAGAAATATTATTTACTACAGAGATATTGCCATTTACATTCATAGTGTCTCCTGACCTGAGGTCACTACCTCATACATGAGGAGAGCCATCAAGCTCTCCAAGTAAATATCAAATAAGAGTGGGTGACCTACATTGACAATATGTATGTTGGCATAACCTACTGTGCAGAGAAAACATCTGAATATTTTACCTAAATCTGTGTCCTGCAAGAAAAGACTTTCATCCCAGACTTTCCAAGATAGTCCATGTTTGTTTAAACATGTTGCCTCCTTTTTTTCTTGTTGGTATTTGTCAGCCACATAGCACGGTAGTGCTATGTGTAATGAAGGAGACAGGGAAGCTGTTTAGGGGAAGGGAAGCAGGTTTCCAGCCACCAGTTAATATTCATTCTATGCACAATGAAAATCAGCGTTGATAAGGTAGAGCAAAGGCACTAGCTAAATCCTAGCTGGGAACGAGAGGCTGAAGGGCACAAGTGCATACTGATGACCTCCAGGTGAACCTGGCAAATATTTGTGATGTCACACAAGCATGAAACACTGTTTTCTTTATTGGACAGCCAAGAGGATTTATTGAGCCCTTTATCCACCACAGGTGCAGCTGACTCACAAAACACAAATATTTATCTTTCTACCTACACAACACCTCTCTGATACCAAGGGAAAGAAGCTGTTCAGAAGGCATTAATCTTTCTTTTTCCCTCCTTCACTGCTCCACCCTCTCCAGGGCTGACAGCCAGCAGACCATGGATATCCAAGTATTTCAAATTTCAAGCATTCTGGGTTTAAAGCAAATACAGCTAAGCCTGAGTGAACCCTGAGATAACTCTGGTCTGATTGCCTCAAAGTAAGGGGTCCAATGCTTTATTTCTCAGAGCCAGCACAACATGAGCATGTCCCCCACCCTCCTTCCCCCATCAGTAGCTCCAGGACATCAGAGCTATGGGAGTCCCTTGGGCTGCAGCTCAGAGGAAAGCCCCACTGGCTGCCCCAGCCTGCCCTCTGGGTAACACACCACAGGCACACAGCATGGGCTGGTAGGACACTTTATGCCTCCCAGGTCTTGGTTTGTGCTTTCATAGCGGGGAATGCTCAGGACCTGCCTCCAGGGGAGCTGCTTAATCCTTTCCACTGCAGGAGAATCACAAGCTGGAGCACGACTTCTCAGCTGAGCAGTGGGGCACTCACCTGGACTCAGGCCACCAGGCAACCCTGCCTGCATGTTTTATGCAGTGGTTACAGTGCCAAGTGCTACCCCAAACAAGAATCAGCAGCCCAGTTTAGTGTCTCTGTTCTTGGCCCAGTCAATTCTTCCCTCATTCCAAAGCCACAGCTTCAGCCATGGCAATGAAATGACACTTGATCCTGAAGGGCCTTTGGTGACATGAGAAATAAGACCAAATTACTCCTACAGCTGAGGAGTAGAAGGTCTTCCTAAAAATCAAGAAGGGTTTATTTCCACGTCTCAAGCCAAAATAATAAATTGCTGGAGCCTTCAATCCCATAGCTGGCACTGGTTACACCACTGCATAGGAGACACAGATCTACCTGACACCTCCAGATTCAAACATCACATTCCAGACTCTACCTACTCACCATTACATTAGAGGATTTCCAGGAACATTTTTATTTCTTTCTGTGAAAAGACTCTTCCATTTCTTATAAAGTAATTAAATATTGATTCCTCCAGAGAAGAAGGCCAAAAGTCACTCTAGTCATGTCAGCCTGGTTTTTTCCTGAGGAAAGTATAAATCCTTCTAACACCAGAAATCACTCACTCCAAAATTATCTATGGAGCAGGTAGATATCCATCCCAATTGTGACATACCAGATAGACATGTTCTTTTTCATATCCAAGACCTGACTCAGTGACTATACTGTATAAAAAGCAAAATGTTTCAACAGGGTGTGCTGATGTCTCACACGAGCCCTGGGAAGAGCCATCATGAGAATCAGTGTCTGAGCAATGGGCAGTGTAAGCACATGGGGAAAGGGGGAGCCATTTGTGCACTCTGTGACTGCTCCCTGCTCCTGGCTACTCCCTGATGCCTTGGGAAAGGCAGGAATAGGGAGGAGAACAGAAAATAGTCCTCCTTTCCCTGTATTTCATTGACGACTGACAAGGCATGTGCTACAAACACATTAATCCGACAGACAAGGAGGGTGGAATAATGCCGGTTCTGTCCTCCAAGAGAGAAAGAGACAGTTGTTAAAAGCAGAGGTGCATATGTGCATAACTAGGAGCAAGAAAAATTTAAGAAAATTTAAGAAAAGTAGGTTCTTTCAGGCTGTGGCAGCAATGCAGCACCTTCAGTAATCTCAGTCCTGAGTACAGACAATTGAAATGGCATCTAAGCTCCCAGGAATAAATTCCTTTGTGTGTCTAGCTATAAAGCACAAATGATGTAACTTGTCACTAAAAAGATGATAAAAGTCATAGGTTGGAAAAAAACCCATTGTTTTTAAAAATTCAGTTTCAAGTGCCATTTTGGTTTTGTAGACATATAAAATATGTTTTTAACGCACTTCTTTTCATTTGTATGGTGTCAAAGGGAACAGAAGACTAAGTGGATATTAAGTTCTTCCATAAATATAACTTGTCAGAGGATGAACTAATGTAGAATTATTTTTTTAGGAAAGGACATATAGGGTTAATTTACCATGTCTCCTGGCATAAAACAATAAAATTGTACTTGCCCACTTAAGATACTCACTGGTCTCTTGAACAGACTGAATATTTTTCTATAAGGACATTATTGGAGGAAAACATCAGAAGTCCAGTCTTCATAACTACTTTCTAAATTGACCGTATAAAACACATGATATTTCCTTCTAAATGGCAAGTAAGTATGGATATTTGTAAAATCAGATACTACTGATAGATCTATTGTTCCTTTCATAGAACATAAACATGCAAGGGACAGGTCTTCTGGGCATTAAGAGCATTAGAAAATAATAGAAGATATTCCTTCGTCCTTTTTTAGAAATAAAAATTCTTCCTACCTTTTACTGAGCTTGTTTTTTTATCAGAGGAAGAAAATTGTTCTAAACAAACTTACTGATTCGAAAGCTTAACCACTTATAAAAAACTTTTCAAAGTTCCTTTGGTGATATTCAAATGGCCAGTGAGGTAAAAAAAAAAACTAATAACTTTTCATATTATTTCCTATATTTCCTACCCTATTATTTCATATTATTTCCCTATAGCATCACATTCCTTCTACAATCAGTGTAAGTCATGAACTGTAATTAATTTTAATTACTGACACTTTGAAGGATAGTTTAACACTCTGTATCCCCAATTTCCTCATCACGTTATTATTTCTTCCAATCATCCTTTAATTTACAGGTGCCCTCAGGACTACTTAATAATTAAAAAGATTTAACAGATACAAACATTAAGTGCTCTTTTACAGCCAGGCAAAACCAATTTAAAAGTTTGAAACTTTCTTTTGTACAGAACTTTCCTGCTTCTTCACTGCCTGGGAACCTAAGGCTCAAGAAAGCTGAATTCCCAAAGTGTTGACAATTTCAGTCAATTGTTAGAAATATCAAGAGACGGGGGAAAAGTTAATTTCTCCTGTTTCGGCCCAAATCTTCATGGTCACTTGTTCATGCTATTCCTCAGAATAACAGGGTGAAGGAGGAATGCCAGGGATGAAAGGACACTACCAGTGACCATCCGGGCAGAATGGGGCAATGGTCCTGACTCTCCAGAGGAGGTATCTGCTATCATAGCTAGAGCTCAGTAGAAGTTATTTTCATTTTCTCTTCTCTTCACCCTCCAAAAAAATTAGAGGAAGTGATTTTTGATTATCATTTGCTATAGCCTTCTTTGCATCATAAAACTAAGACTGTCCATGTGTAGCAAAAGCCCTACAAAAAAAAATGTGGTTGAAGCTGAAATAATACAATTTGAAAATGCTGTTGCAACTGAGGCATTTGAAAATGCCTCACTGCAACTTTGATTCAGACTTCTCCAGTTTCCGTTTTTCCCCTACATGCCTGGCTTTCCAGCCAGACTACCTCTTCTGTGATGCACAACACCTCCCAGGAGAGCTCCTGGCTTCAGGAGAGATGTGGCTTAACTGAGATTTTAAATGCATGGAGGAAAAAAAGAGTACAAGATGAAGCAAAATTAAATCCCACAAGATCCCAGTGAAGTGCATCGACCAAAAGACTTCATCTTTTCATCTAAAACATTTTAGCTTTGGGATTTTTTTTTTAATAATGAGTTTCTAAGCTATGCAGATGCTTTTCATACTATGTATACTTTCATGTAATATTTTGTTTTCCTTTAAAAAACAAAACTTTAATGGAAAAATAATCCAGCGCCCTTAACTTGAGCCTCTCTGGGGAAGCCACAGCCATTTTTGTGTGACTAATGGTGTTTCAATATAGTAGAGAAATCAGGACCAAAAAAGAATTTTATTTTTTCTCTGAAAGTGTCTGTGCAAACTGTTTGTCTTATTACAGCCATCTGCTCCTAGTGTCTACTCAGTAGTAGTATCTGTTTGCTTTATTGCCTGAAATATACTTTTATTACCTTTACTACTTCTTGTTAGCACTGCAGAGTCCATTATGTTACAGGGGAGTGATATGGGTTTTAATCCATCTTGCACATCACAAACAGAATTGCTTAGGCCCAGATAAGTACTTTATTGTTAGTAAACTGTGAACATGAAGGAAACCATCCTCTTGAGAAGATGACTTTCATCTTCTCAAGCTATGTGTGTAAGGCTGGCTGATAGAAGAGAAAGAGACAGTTTTATTTAGGAATTGAGCAGACCAGGTTTCTCATTACTGAAAATTACCACAAAATATCCATGATATTATTTTTGCAATCTTTTTTTAGAGTTGAGCTTTAAAAGGTGAATGGTTCACTGTTACTAAAGGATGATCCTTTCTGATCTTTTCAATTTGAAAGTGAGACTCAGGGGCTCAAATGTTGAGAAGCTGTTTCTGGGGGCTTCCTTCTGCCCTCATGAGGTTTGTTTAGCCTATGAATCTCCATTATTATTCTCAGGCAAAAAAAATGCTTCCTTTTTTTTTCTTGTCATAAACTTTTTTTCTTTTTTTCTTTTTTTTAATTGAGTAAGGAGCAGGTGTTTTTAGGTTGCCTTGCTGTAACTCCTGTTCATGAATAGAAATGCATATATGTGACAATAGCAGTGTTGACCACCAGGTTGGCTGGAAAGTTGACAGAACTAAATAGATGGATATTAATTATTTTCACCAGATGAGTATCTGAACATTTATATCAAAATTATTGCAGAAAATTACATGCGTACTTGGGCAGGAATAAAAAGACAAAGCTAACATTCTTCCTGCCTGCATTTTTAAGCAAACATACTTATAATGTGGCAGTGCATTTGTATCACCACCTTCCATCTGGCAGAGCAAGCTAATCAATAGGCAGTAAAGGTGTCATCATCAGGAAAAGTCTAATGAATCATTTTCAAACATGCCCCTTTATCATTCACAGCAACAAATTCACATATCCATGTAAAACTGTGTGTGATCAGCTGTCCCACAGAACATGCAGCCTCAATTCTACTGCGGAATTTTGCTTTGAACAGCTTTCTTTGCCTCAATTTATGTTCACATTATATCCACATTAAAGATATCAACTGGATCACAGTGACTTTACCTCAGGAAATTATTTTGGTCAGAACAGCTGAGATTCTCAAGCACCTATCAGGTGTCCCTGGTTATTTAAATACATTTCAACCCAAAGAATTTCTGGCCATGTTATGCAAACTCCAAGTGCATTCCTGCATCAAAGATAAACTTTTTCTTTTTTCTTTTTTCTTTTTTCTTTTTTCTTTTTTCTTTTTTCTTTTTTCTTTTTTCTTTTTTCTTTTTTCTTTTTTCTTTTTTCTTTTTTTTGTTCTGATGGCAAATTTGTCAATCAGCCAGGCTGTTCAGGAGCCCAAGTTCCTTCCAGTTAAAAAATTTTGATATTATCAAGGGTGTAGGTAGGATCTGAGTTTGACTACCACATAGCAGAATAACCATGTAAACTGTAATGAACTGTTTTCTATCCTGCTTTTTCCTTGCTAGAAGTAATTTATAAACATATTTAAGCCCTTATTGTAGCCATTTACCTGCACATAGAACAGTTGCTAGTGAGGATGATAACACCATATTCAGACCCAGGCTGGAGGTGTCTGTCAGCAGTGCTGCCTTCAGCATTCCAACACCTGCCACAGTCCCGAGGGAGAGAACACCAGACTTTGAGGGAATTTCTAACCCTAACCATGCAGGATTTTCTGACCCTGTAAGAAAAGGCATAGAAAAGCTGCAAGCCTAATGTCCCTCTTCCAGCAACTCCCACATACAAACACAAAGCACAGTTTGATGTGCATAGTTTGCAAAGAACCTTGCACTGCCTTTAAGCACTTTTTAATAGTGTTTGTATTCTACACTGAAGCTGAACAATGTAGAATACAAAAAAACATAAGATAGTGATGCTTCCAGTCCCAGAGGCCTGGGATTTAGCACAGGGAATTTGCTGCTGCTCTTTTTTCTGTTTCCCTTGTGAATTCCTCCAGCCTGTAGTTGTGGGACTTAAAGCACAAATTCTGCCATTTTGAGACAGAATTACTTTGCCATGGAAAAAGACAACTAAGAAGTCTCAGAGTTATATTAGATCTGTCATGACACTGTCAAGAAGCTCAAATTGTTTTCAACTTTTTCTTTACCAAAACAGATAAAACAGCAGTAAATTTTGACATAATAGTGACAGAAGGCTAATGATGTAATAATTGCTGTGAAGCAGCATATTCTGTTGCATGATAATTCTGGCAACTAAGTAGCAGCTTTATGAGAAACAGGACTATTGAAAGGGTGTTCTACATTCAAGTTCTACCCCCTTCTTTCTTTAATAAGTGCACAATTAAATCCTGGTATCACTGTAAAAACATTTCCCTATAAAATTAATAATTAATTCTGATTCACTGGAAGACAATGTTAAAAAATTAGAGTGGCAATTACAGCACCCACATTTCCTTTAATCACATTTTCTTAGGTAATCAATGACTCACCAACAAGATAACAGCAAAACTGGACGTTTTATAGCTAAAATTGTTTTGTTAATGTAGAGGTATCCAAGGTCTTCCCACAAAACTTTCAGATAAAATCTCTTTCTTCTTGAAGTCTATTTACTGCAGTCATCACCTGCACTCCATAGGTTCCCCCCAACCCCTTTATCCAAGCAGGCTGAGTGTTGTTATTGTCTTGTCAGAATCACAAACATGCCATTAGCCTCCTCCAACTTATCCTGTTTCAAGATATCCCCATTAGGCTCTTTTCTTTTCTTACCACCATTACTCAGTGGTAAGAAGAGAAGGCTAGTAATGGGAAGAGATAATGATTAAAACAATTAAATTCTTCTTCTGATTGCTGCTAATAAATCTGAACACTTAACAATCCAATAATAATCCAATAATCCAATAATCCAATGCTGTCTCTACCTTTGACAAGTAAGTCTCCTTCACTCCAGCTGGCAGAGGGAATAAATGAATTGTTGTGCAAGGTCTCATTCAATATCCAATAATATCAATCCAATCAATACTACTTAGAAGTAATAATACTAACAAAATGAGTTATGAAAAGTTGTATGCTCATATCAATGAGATTTCTTCTTTGAGATTCCAGCACTAGGTTTCATCTCAGCTGCACAAGCTATAATTTGTGATTTACAGCAGCTGGATGGCCAAACCTGAAATTAAATAGCTGGATTGAAGGTCCAGGAGTGGGACAGGAGGAGGCTGAAGCAGTCTATAAATGGAAACCAGAATAAGCTTTGACTTCAACAACCAATATTCAGCAAAAAGACGGGTTGAACACCACCAAGCCTAATTAAAATGCAGTACTTCTACAGTTCAGGAATGGAGTTCAGGTTCTTGCAGAAATTGGGTTGGAACTCACATTCTTCTCTTTCACCACGACCAGGCAGATTAAGTGAGGAGAGCTGGTGTCCTTGGACAAAGTCTGACCAGAGAACATCCTACTTCTTCCTACGCTGTTTCTATGTTTTATACTAGTACAGTTCCCCTGGTATCAATGCAGTAACAAAGGCTTTCTCTTCAAAAAGAGGAAATTAAACTTTCCATTTGTAAATATTAAGTTGTTCATGTTTTGCATAATTTTATTTAAACGTAGTCGACAGTAATGATGACCATGTATTAAGATCTGTTCTCAATAGTAATTTCAGATGTTTGATTTTCCTGTACCATATAGGTTCAGATTTTCTTTTCTGTTGTCTTTTTTTAATGTCTGAATTACTCATATATTAAACCAATCTTTAATTTAACAAGTGCCTTCTTGTAACACAAACTTGAAAAGTCTTTTTAATCAAAAGAAAAAAAATTTAAAACGCGTTTTTCACCGCCACTGCTCATTAGCTTGAAATCTTTTCACTAATTTGCCAAGAAATAATTTTTCCTTTCTTATGGGGTCACTACCAGGAAACAGCCACGAAATTCTGAAAGTTTAAAACTGCAGTGCACAATTTCACTTAAATCTACTAGTGCAGCACAGGAGTGCAGGACTATAAAGCCCAAATGTTTTCCCTGTGCTCCGTGTCAGAGAGCCAGACACACACAGTGACACTGGGGGTTTATTTCAGATGAGTAAGCAGCAAGTGTTACCAATTCCCCCTCCACTCAATGTGGTCCCAGAACTCATTATCTCCTAGGCTGTCCCTGCAATGCGGGCTGTGCTCGGAGATGTGGCAGCTCTATGTACACAATGAGAGGTTTAAAATGGATGAGATTTTCAGGAACATAAAGTTCTTGGAAAAATAGGGCATGATCTTTGCAGTCGTGGGGAAACATAGTCAGAACCTTGAAATAGCATGCTAATTGCTCTGAGTAAAGTAATTTGTTTTATCTGTCTGCCACTTGGTTTCCTGCAAAGCGCAAAAAAACTATTATGGGATTTTACTGAAACTAATTACTACTATTTTATCACAAAGGCTGCTGAAGCATAATCCTCTCACTTTCATTCTGCGTTTCTCTCACAAGCTATGCCTCCCCTTCCTTCATCCTGAATTTAAAATCTTGTGGAAAGTCAAGAAGTACTTTAATCATCCAGCGTTGTAATAGACCCTGCTGCTATTCAGCCTCACACTATAATAATGTGGAGGGATAGCACAGTACATCAATGCACACTTCAGTAAGCTGCATACACCACTGCTTATTTGTTCATAGGAAACCTGCACACCACAAAGTCTGAGATGTGATATAAGAACACGACCTGCCTCCCCACAGAAAGGTTCCTGAATGACAAGCTGAGCACAAGGTAATTTGTTTCCCTTTTCCAACTTACACATGCAGGAACTAACAGGAATATGTTTAAAATACTGATAATTTGGTGACTCAATAGTGACAGCGTATCCTGGTATTAATGCAATATCTTGGCTTATAATCATGACTTTTAGAAGCCCTGAAATATCTCATTTTGATCATTAGCATGAAATCCTGCTCATGTTGAGAAACCTCATTAGGATGGTTGGCAACTTGTCTTTAATTGAAATTATTATTCTTTTGAAATGAATGACAGTGTCTGAATGTGTACTGTCACATTTTGATAGTTAATTAAATTGATTTTATCAGAATAGTCAACCACACAAAATGCAACTTATTAAAGAATGTATTTGAAACAAAAATAAATTGATCATCATACTCTCATTGAGATGTAGCATAAACATCGTCAGCATTTTTCACCCAATATAACTAGCAAGATTTCAACAAGTGTTGATGTACTAAGGAATTACACTGAACTTTTTTTAAAGTGTCCTTCGACAAGGCTAATTTTTCTGTACAGAAAAGTAAATGAAGACTGATAGTTAGAAGGCACAGCAGTAAAAGGATCTTGATGTAGGAGATGAAGTGAAGATTTTCTTTTCTCAAAAAGAAGTAGGAAGAAAATAATGATTTTTGGCACTGAACTGTAAGGTCAGAGCTGCTCTTAAAAGGAAGACACTCTCCTACAAATGTTTTATCTACCCAAACATATGTGCTTTCAGGTACCCAACAATAATCACTCTTTAAATCATTCATGATATGTGCTGCATATCATATTTTCTTTTTTCACATTTCTAGTGGGTTTCCTACTCAGTATGGTGGGATTTTTTAGTTCTTGTGTCCATATAGGCATTAGATTCAGTCCTGTGATATTCTTGCTGGCTGACTTGGAAGACAATGTTATTAAAGATCTGTTATTCAGATCTTCATCTGATTCCAGCCTTCGGTGTGTTAAGCATTTGAGCCCTTATTTTTGTGACATTCTGAGTCCACTCGTAGGTGGGGGGATCCTTGACAGAGCCGGAACAAAAATATTCCATGAATAATCATTCACATGTGTGAACAAATGCACTTTCACTGTGTTACCAGTTATCCAGCTCCCTCCCTCAAAAGCATGCACACCTCAGGAAGACCTAAAACAGACTGAATCAGATTCCCTACATACCTGTGACAAAGGCCAAAGCCAGAACTTTTACAGAAGTAGACTGAAGTCCATATTGCATTTAAAACTCTCAAGATACAACCCATGGACACTCTCATGAGGTAATATTTTCAAAGGGCCTCAAAGCAGACATTTAAAAGTAAACTTTCAGATGCACATATCTAGGAAAAATAAATCCTGCAGGATACCTTTTCATAGTGCTTGTTGCAAAAGGCAATGAGAAACCATCTGCATATTTAGGCATCTAAATCCCATCTTAAAATCCACCTCTAAGTAGTTTAACTGCAGGTCCTCCTGTCCAAGTCACTGGGATTCAAAGCTTATTACCTCTGAGTATCCTGATATTATATCCTATAGACTTAATGAAATACAAGCTCCTGAATCAGTGTGTGGGTTTCAGCTACTTTAAGGATGATCTGTAGAATTTTAAAAACCAAACATTATCACTATTTCTTTTCCACAGGAAAAACAATGTTATAACAATGAAGAAACCAGATCCTGCAACTAGACATTGTATGTCACCTTATGGATGATACATAGCTCATATAGAGTTAGAGTCAAAAGGGGAAAAGTTCTGTTTCCACAGCTTGAAGGAACATCACTGGTAAAGACTCAGTCTGCTTTTGCAGCTTCCTTGCCAAGCCTCTGCAGGGTCCTGCCCAAATGAGTGGCTTGGTAGGAAGCACTGGTGGGCTGATAGGAAAAGAAAGGAAGAGCTTTTTTTGCAATATTGCTGAACTGTTTTTCTTCAGGCCTTTAAACTGATCTGCTGTCCCTGAGCTTCAAAATATCATCTGACAAGACAGCAACTATTGGAAATAAACAAATGCACATTCTTTGTCTGAAATTGGCAAAGAAGTTGTCACAGGATTTGGATCTGATTTGCCACCCTTAACTGTACGTACGATGGAGGCCATACAACCTGCTCCACTTGTTATAAAATGCAGTAATTCTTTAAAATGCCACACATTAGCCATGCTGTTGTTTGCCACAGCTAAACACTGCAACATCTGATAGTGCAAAATAACAACTGGATGATTTCTCTGATTAATCACTTGGAAAGAAAGCAGGGAGGGGAAGGGAGATGAAATTCAAAATCATGTTGAAACCATGTAAAGGTTGAAGTTACCTCTCAAAAGGAAAATTTATATTTCCCTCCTCCTTTGTCAAACATGCACTCTGTATTGTTATTACTATACAGACCCATGTTTGTTTGCTCATCTATCTCTTCCACTTATACACATTGCACTAACCACAGAATGAGTTGTAGCAAGGTGCTCTGGCAAAAAAGTCTCCCATAAATTCACAACAGCTCTCCCACCTACCACTTGATTTAAAATCATGCTTTAAAGAATGGGGGAAAAAAACCCCAGTGTATTAGAAAATGAGCTTGCTGAATATCAGTGTGCAGGCAGCTGGAATGTGATAACATACTGTGCAATATGCATTTTTCTCACTGCAGAATTAATGCTGAAACATAGTACAATATATGAATAAGAAAATCAAATCTCTAATAATTGCAACATGTGCTTCAAGTGCATGATTTTATGCAGTGCTAGTGGACACAAAGACAATTGCTGGGACGTCTGGAAAACCTGATCCACCCTGATGCTGGTAAAGGCCAGAAGGCACCAGTCAAGAAACAAAATCTCTGGTTCCTGCCTCAGAAGAAGCCTGCCTGGATCATGGCCACTGTACATCACAACAACCCCTCAGTGCAGCTCTACCAGGCAATGTTGACAACCTGCATGATGGTAAAGGGATCAAATTTGTTTGTCTAAATCCTGATTTAATGCTCTATTCAGCTGAACACAAACAGCACTCTCTTCTTTGGTAGCATGAACGTAACAACACATGAAAACATCATCCTTTTTATCATCGTTTTCTTTGGAAAAGTCTCATCACCTTACCTGGAACCAAAAGCCTTTGCATTACCATTGTTTCCAGCTGACATTAAGATGTCTCAGGAAGCTCCTGATGAGCCATGAAATATTATCACAAGATGGAAATCATATTAATGGAACTACTTAGGTTTGCGGTGAAAAATTAGATAACCTAATTTGTAGTTCAATTTCCAAGGCACCTATTTGTTAGCTAAGTAATTTACCACCATCTTTCATCATTGAAGTCCTTTTCCTCTCTGAAGATTTAATTAGTTTCCTTCTCTGTCTCACACACAATTTTCTTGAACTGTTTCAGGCAACCCCAACAACCCCCCAAAAAATGCCCCCACAAACACAGAGGAGAAATCAATAACTTCTATGCCTGTTCAGTGAAAGAATGCAGCATTTTCTGATAGCTGCAAACAAGATGAGATTTAGGCCACAAATGTTTCCCAGTCAAGCATGAAAACAACACTGGTACCCTGCTGGTAAGCAGCCATGCAGCCTGAGAGTGACCAGTGGCAGCACACATCCAGGTTCAGGCCTTTTGAAAACAATTTGCCCTGAAGAAATCCCATAAATAATCTAATGTGGAACAAAACCATGCATTTAATCTCTCATAATAAGCACACAGCTTGATGTGTGAGAACAGCTATCAAACTGCTTCCAAGATGAGAGCTCAGTTCAATAAATTCCCTCGTATTTGTCTGTGCTTTTTTCTTCTATTATACATTATCAAGTTTCACTAAACTGCCTTATGAATATGTCTCTAAATTAACCTCAAGTGTGCTCCTACTCGCTTTCACAGAGGTCGGAGTAAACCTGTCATTAAATTCAGCAGGGATCTGTTTGGGTCCAGAATGAGTAACCTTTCCTTACTTTCCTTGTTTGCTATCTTTATTTCACCTTGGTCTAACCTTAATTACACAGTAACTTAATATTACCCTTCCTATTCACACAACCAAGTAATTGCCCTCTTTCTGTCATCTCTGCTATTTTTAACACACCCTTTGTTGTTTTTTGAATACTAATACAAACATTGATACCAATCAAAGAGTATGCAAACAGGCTACTGGGCTTGCACTTAACTCTGCTGGAGGAGGACAATAACTGGGACTTGGGGGACAAAGTGTCATTCCCTACACCTTTACATGGTGCTCAGCACACCAGCCCTGGTGTGACAAATGCTATTATCTCTGCCTAAAGGTATCTCTTTTTTTGAAGATTCCCATAATTCAGTCTTTAAGCATCTCATATCATTTCTTTTCTATGTGAGCTAAAGAAGTTACTGTTTTCTCAAGTATTTAAGACATTACAGACTGTGAAATGTGGGAATGTTTCTTTTGACTTCAGAGCAAGAATCACTTTGTGTCCCATTTATATCTTTTATTGCCACTGGAAGAAAATGTTGGTAAATAAATTAAAGGAAGAGTCAAAGTGAGTTTGACTCAGCTATGGGGTAGCTCTGGGTTATGGCCTCTTCCATTAGTCCTGCTTTACATTTATGCATAGCACTCATTAAACATACCAATGGTTATGCATGTTGCCTCTTTTGGATCTAATCCTCAGGCACTCAACCATGCCTTGGCAGGTAGAGAAAGCTTAGGAACATATATTAATTGCATATATTACATTAGGAGAGATAGACCAGGTCTGTTCAGTGATCCCTCAAACTCATTCTCTGTGGTTTACGGGAGTGCCATGCTCAATGAGAACAACACATGTGGAACTTTGGTTTCACCATGCTCTTACTCAGCATTCAGAGGATTTTGGACTGTTTCTCCAAGCTGGGCATGCAAAACACAGCTGTTTTGGCACTGGGTACTAAGCACTAATGTGCTTAACCCTTGCATCTTGGGTAGTTTTTGTTCAGATGGTAGGAAGAATCTACAGAAGGATGAAACTTGTACTTGGGGCAGCTTGGGACCAACACACCCTGAGTTGCAGGTGCAGCTGTGGGATTTTGTCCAGACCACACAAGCTGGTGAGTGTCAACCTAGTGAGATGCATTCTGCCTTCCTAAGTCTGCCCTGTCAGCCTCAGAGTCTTGCTACAAATTAAATAAAAGTGAATGGCAGCTAACTATAAACTGCCACGTGGAATCAAGCTATGGTCATTATGGCAGTTATCATGCCTGATGTAGAGCAAATGATTTTAGTAAAGGCTGTAAAACCTTCTCCCCTGGGAATGTTCAGGCTCTGTACTGCCATCAACACAATTTATAGGCTATATTAGCAGTCTGCTCATGAGCTTTAGTCTCCCCAGAAACTTCTGGAATTGGGAAGGTGGAAAGATGCTCATAAAACAGCAATATATTTGACACGCTGTTCAGTAGGATCAGAAAGCAATCTGCAGAGGTCTGACTTCTGACAAGGAATGTTGTTTAAAAAATCACAGTAACTGTCAAACTCATTCCTTCTACCATCCAGGATACAAGGCCAATTTACAAAAAGACCTTGAACAGTCATCAATCACCCAACACATCTGACAGTCACATCAACAGTATAGCCTGGGCAAGCGTTTTGTGTCCTCAGAGGCAGCTTGATGGTTCAAGCTTCAGCAACACAGCAGTAGTCAGAAAGGTCACCAGTCTGTGCAAGAGAGGTAGAGGTTTCCCTACATGTCAGGTCGCAGCTTGACCTTCTGTTTTTTCATTTTGCTCCCTACCAGCCTTCTAATACATTAGGACTCAATTGTGACTTTGCCTCAAGTCCTAATGAAGGTACTTGTCACGTGTCCATGTAAAAGACAATGTCCTGGAAAGGTTTTTCTCCCCGGTGTGTTGCATGTGATGCTGGAAAGTCCTAGGGGAGTCTTCAGCTGTTTCTGATGCTTCCTGCAGGGGCATGCCACAAACACCACATCCCTCCCTCTGCCAACACAGAGGCTGTGCTGTCAGACCAATTTGAGCCAGACAAAAATAAAATTCTTCCATGGCATGTACCCCAAATTGGAGATTCAATGACACAACTCACATTTGTTAACCTTCACAATGGCTTGCTGCTTTTAATTTTGTTTTCATTTTTCTTTCAAATTGTAAAAACAAACTTTGCCTTAGAAAATTGACATTAATTATGTAATACAGAAAGGGGGAATAAAGCCATTCCTGCATCTGAGATCATTTCACTTCCGATAGAGAACTCACATGAATCCCTCCCTAACTTTTTTCCTTTCTTTTTTTATTGTTTTGCTGCTTTCCTTTGATATATTACTGCCATTACTCATGCAGCCTCAAAATAATTTCATGGCTGTACCTACTCTTAATACCTTTTCCTCTCTCTGTGATTCCTTCTCCCACATATCCAACACAGGACAAATTTTCCTGTAGTATACAAGCAGGGAATAACAGAGATCTGCACCAGTATTCCTGAATGCAGCTCACAACATGCATAAAGCCTGTTAATAAATTCTCTCTAAACAGCTTTTGCAAATGTCCTTATATGCAAGATAGAAGCAAATGTATGATCATGCACTGGGCCCAGAAAAATTGATGTCAATGACTTGCAAATTTTGGAAAAAGTCCATTTCTCCCTCCCTTTTTTTATTAAAGTTCCCTCTGAGACATTTGTACAAAGCTCATTCTTTTTAACTGTCTCCTTGCAGTCTTGGAACCACTTTGTCTGAGTCCCCTCACAGTTCCTGATGTATGAGCGTCTGACAGGGTTCTCAACACACCTGCTCCAGCAAAGGAAAACTATTTCTTCACAGGGTGAGATTTGTTCTTAGCTATTTCAGGTTAGAGCCTCTGCTAAGCTTGTATAACACTTGGAAATAAAACAATTTTTTAAAAGGTGGGGAAAAAAAAGAAAACTTCCACACTTTGGGAAGTATGCCTTCATCTCATTCTAGGTCAGTACCCTGACCTGGGCATACATCTCCATCTTTTGCTTCTTCTTTGCCTTAGCAATGGGATGTTTAATATATTAAAGCGTAATTTTTCATCTTCCCTTTACTTGCAAAACATTTTTCTTTGTCTGAAAGGTCACCAGCATTTGCTAGCAGCTATCTCTGAGCAATAGTAAAGCCAATGCAGTATTTTTCTTATCTCTGTGGTGCAAAATTCTCATTCTAAGATGCAATGCCTACAACCCAAGTGACTTCAATATACTGTCCCCTCATGATATTTTCTGACATTACTGTGTGGCAGTAAAGTCTAACCTCCCCTGGATGGAAGGAGACATGCCTAAAATGTGTGCACATGCACTTGCTTTTAAACAAACTCATTGCACTTCTCTTCCTTTCTAAAATAAAACACACTTCAGGCCCACTTTCCTCTTGCCAAAGATGAAGTAAGAACAATTCAATTAATTTTTCACAAACGGAAATGTCAAGGTCTGCTTTCTGGCACCCAGCTACCACTGTAGCTACCACAGACATTGCTGCAGAGAAGGCATAAGGCTTTGCCTGTGACACAAGCTGTTGGAAAGGGCAGGAATAGCAGCTTTCCCAAGGAAAGGAATTTGAAAAACTATATACCTGCCTGATTTCTACAGAGTCTGGCCAGCTTTATTCCAGTACACGAGTTTTACTCTAGCACTAGCCAATGCTTTATTACTGCACACATATCCAATACTGACACATTGAAGGATGTGGCGGCCAGGTGTCAATCTCATGTGAAGATGCTTAGCCATGACTTTCTTGTCACTAATATATGATTATATTATCATGTGAGATCTCACAGTATCTAAGCTCCAAAATTGACATTTCATCAGTTCACTTGACAGGGACAAAGACAGGGAAGGAACCAGGTGCATCACTGAGTTGTGGCTTCTGCAGTCATATGCACAGCATGCTTAATTCAGAGGGGTCTGTACAGCTTTTTAGCCTGGAATACCTATAGGACCTTGTTCATGTTTTCCACACACTTCTTCCAATTTTCAGAAAAATTTCAATTGTTCCTGGAGTGCTATAATTTGTATCCAGGAAAGGTTATTCGTAACAACCACAGGTACTCAGCTGTTAGCAAAGTAGAAACACTCTTGGGTTTGTCTCTATTCTGCATATTTCCCAGCCCTACCTTATGGGGATCACATGAGACTCTCCATTTAAAGTGCTCATTCTCATCACACAGAGAACCATCAATGGTGAATTCATCATTAGCCTGCTACCAGTTTTCAGCTGATAAGAAAAGAGATATGAACATTGCTACTATTTCTAAGAAATGTCATAAAGGCAATGGTAATTTTTACATGTGTGAGGCCATGCTCTCTGCAAACATAACATTTATCAAACACTAACAGTCATCAGCCTCTATTTTACCAGGAGAATGATTATGTTTAGAAGACTGCAGGAAATTCAAGGTAACTTTGTAGGTTAATATTTTGCAAAATTAACTTCTAAGACTTCTGCACAATTCTGCAGTTTATGGGCAGTTCAGGAAATTAAAGGCCGAAAGATTCTCAAGAATGAATTACAAAATACTTTCAGATATCAGAATGAAATTTCCATTCCCTATCTGGGTATCTGCCCAAGTTCTACAGTTGTATAGTAGAGGCTACTAAGAAGCATTTCAGGCAGCTTAAAAGTGAATTTCCAGTCTCTCTTGAATTCAAAGAGGTAATTATTCATAACATTAGAGTTGCTTTTAGAAAGACACACTCTTCAATCTTCACAAGTTATGCCCAAGACTATAAACAGGCTTGAGTTTCACAACAGGTTCTTTTCCCAAACTCTGCCTTTCTGAGGACAATTTTCTGTGAGGTAAGGCCAAATTCCTCAGACTACACAGGAAAGTTTAAAATAAGAAACGATAAGTTTACAGTAACATTAGTGGAAACACTTAAAACTACACATTCCTTTAGAAAAGAAATAGCTTCCTGGAAGCATGCAAGCATAAATGTCTGAAGATCTGGTGCAATTTGCAAATGTAAATCAGGTTGGCAACAGAGATGCCAATTTTATGAATAAATACCTTTAGCTGTAATGCTTCATCTTCAATACTTAATAGGCCAAGGCATCTTTCTAGTGACCTGAGTTCTTCCCTGTTTTGTGATCTAAAAATATCCAAAGTTTCAGAAATTGAGTGAAAAAAATGTTTTCAAGATAGAAACCCTGTTTTCTGTCTAGTATAAAAAACATCAAATGTCTTTCACGAAAAACAGCTTTCAGAAGGAAAAAGATCTGCATTCCCCCTGTTTTTTCCTTTCCCAGTACTTTAGAGAGGAAGGTTAATGCTTTATCATGTTACCAGGTAGCTTGCCCAGGTAGTCAGAAAGAATTAATGACATTGTGGAACTATCTGCAAAATCTAAAGAGTTTACACAATGTTTTTCACGTTTATATTGATTAGAAATAGCAATAACTGATGCCAGTGATGTGGTTTCAGTAGAACATAAGACAGAAGTTTCTCCTTTGTGATTCTGACTACAGCACTGCAAGCAGTATTACACTGGCTCCGGTCCATCTCATTTCATTTTGTCTGCAAGTGCATCAAAATGTAACCACCTAGTCTGAGGGAAAAGGAGGAGAAGAAAATATTTCAGCCTGTTGGAAATGAGTAGCTAACTTTCTTATTCTGTGGAGTGAATTCCAACAAGACCTTCCAGAGGCAAGGCTGCCAGATTTCAATGTCAGATGTCTGCCTTGCTCCTCCAGCACAGGGAACTTGGGAGAAGTGCTGGATACCTGCTTGGAATCCAGCCCTCCTCCAATCCAAGGCGACCTGTGGAGCAGTGCTGTGAGGCAGAGTGATGGCTCCCCCAGAGCCACTGAGCACTCTGCACAGCTCACAGAAGAGAAGGGCTGCCTGCTGCTTGGCCCTTTCCTCAGGATGCAAAGGTCTGATGGTGTTTCTGCTCTCTGAGAAAGGCAGCCAAACCAGACACCTGTGTCCAACTCCTGTGAAAGCCGGATCCAGGAATGTAAGAGCTACAAGTCAGAGGGTGAACAGATCAAATGGAGGTGGACTCTCGCTTGTGCTGGGCAGAAAGAGATACAGAGACCATCCTGTGAAATGCACAGGCACTTTATGGTAGAACAGCATCAGTTTGGGATTTTTTTTAAGTAACTGTAGGGAGTGTTTTTAAGTAACTGTAGGAGCTCTAGGAGCTTTCCTCCTGCCCAGCTAAGTGTGCTAACCCCTAAATTAAAGGCAATCTGGCTACTCCCCTTAAGGTCCCATGGTGTTTGCTTCTTTAAGCAAACAGCAGCACAAAGTGAACA
The DNA here is from genome assembly GCA_034509425.1 of Eopsaltria australis. Lineage (NCBI taxonomy): Eukaryota > Metazoa > Chordata > Aves > Passeriformes > Petroicidae > Eopsaltria > Eopsaltria australis. Next base: position 157,203 of record JAVTVJ010000795.1, read on the forward strand.
GAAGGCACCAGCAATACTCTTTGCAATGTGGTGAAGAGTTCACTGGCTCGGGCATCACCCTGGAACATGTGCTGAGACACAGCCAGCTCCCAGCTCTTACCAGAGGTGATTATACAAACTGTCTGTCTCTGCTGCTCCATCTTATTCCAGAATGATGTCATCTTGGTTGGAACATTTACAAATCACATGGAAGAGAACATTTAAATAATTGAATTTGGAATTTATAAGACCACATATACACATGTGCATATATTTTCACACACCTGTACAGTGACCACCAGTTTAGAAGCTACACTGGCATTTCAAAGGACAAAGTTCAGCCTGTCTCTAAACTGGGGTCTCTCTAAGCAATTACTCCACTCCTGGGCTGCCCAGGAGAAAAGACTAGCAAAGCAAAGCCATGATTAAATAACACTGAGTTCTAATGTTGTCTTCCAATACAGATGTTCCTGAACTATGGTCCACATTTACTTTTGATTTTTCTATATTAAGTGCCATCTTGAATGCACAAGTTGTTCAAGGCAAAACAAGTGACCACATATAGAAGGCAGAAAGAGGGCAAAACCTTAAAAATCCCTAAGGAAAACCACATTTAGACAAACTAGAAAAGAGTCTGAAGAAGGAACAGGCACAGCCAATGTAGTTTCTCTAATGAATGATGTAAGCAGCTTTGAAGAGAGTATTTTCCATCATCCTGAAATCCCATTGCTCCCAAGTTGTTGCACTGGGAGCACTGGTGCAGTCGTGTCTTGGTTGCATTAAGTCTGGTGGCACTGATGTCTTGGATTTTTGTGCCCTGTCCATGCACTCACAGCTAATTCAGAGAGAAATAGGTAATTTTTTCCCCTGGCATGATGAGAGCACTGGACTAAGATTTTTATCCTCATCTGCAAGATGAGGAAACGCCACTTGCTAAGATCACCTAATATTTCATCAAGGCAGTTCCTGTCACTGAAGGAACTGGGGGCTTTACCCTTGACCTTTTCCTGAAGCACAGCTTGGGGTTTTTTGGTATTTTAGGCCAGCCCGTAAGCTTGTAAAAACTTGGGGAAACATTTTACAGCCTTTTGTGAATTGAACAGACATTTTAAAATTAGATATTTGTTCATGATTCTCTACAATTTCTTGGGACTGAGTTGAAGAATTAGGAAGTCTCACATGTTTTGTTTGTGCTTTCTACTCCTTGGTGCCTGACTGGAAGATCTCCCATGGAGCATCCCACAGCCTGCAGAGCAAGGCTGTCCTCAGGCTTCCTCAGGCTTAAAGCAACCACTGCAGGCTGCATCTCATCTCAGCTACTTTGACCCTCCTAAAAAAAACTGTGCAGGCCATGAAATACTAAGGCCTTGGGCAGCATGCTTTCTAACATCATTCCAGAATATTTGGCCTTCTCCACCTTGCTGTCCATACCTCTGGAGAGCTCCTGCAGACCAACTTCTCAATACTGATTGAAAGAACCAGTGTAAGGAGCATTTCTGTGTCATTTAGACACCTGGAACAGTCACAGACAAGACCCTTCAAGGTCTTTGAATGATGAGCACAAGAGTTTGAAGGATTCTAAGTAGGAGGACAAAAGAATATTTCAGCCACAGCTGAATAATATTAAGGAAATAGCAGGTTTCAATCCTGGACTATCTAAGGTAAGGGGAAAAATCTAAGAAAGAAAGCAACAGATGTAGTATTGGATAATAATGATTCAGAATTATTTAATGCATTGTTTTGACAGACTTCACATCATAAAAGTAAAATCAGACCGTCTTAATAATGAAATATAGATAGAGACAGAAACACAGCAGAGCAACAAAGAACATAATGGAAGATATTAGAAGCTATTTTGACATTTTTTTCTCTTTAAACAATTGAATTTACGTAAATTTGTAAACTAGTCTGAATATATTCATGAGATGTGGAAAAATAACAAGAAATATTTTTAAAATAAAGGCTAAACTGTTTCAGCCATTTCACACTAGCACTAACAGAACAAGGACATGAAAACTACTGAATAGCAAATATTGACTTATGTCTATCATGTGATCTTCAGTGTCATTGGACAGCATCCCTTTGACTTCTGTAGGATGACGTTATATTTGACTAACTGTGGAATGCTGGTGTTCTGCTTTTACTAGAAAGTGTATTTATTTATATTTAAAGATGACTGCTGTGACAAGCCTTGGAACTCGAAACACAGGTTTCTGAACAGAATCTAAATGTAAAAATACCTTCAAATTCAAGGTCAGCCAAGATTCACATCTCAAACTGTGAAGCATCTGAATACCTCCTGTTCAACATCCAAATTCAGAAGACACCCCAACATACACATCTATAAATTATCCATCTTGCAGATCTGCAGGACTTATCAGACTGTCCACTGAATCCTCGACTGACCCTTCCCGCACTTCTCATGCCAACCATCTGCTGAACCACAGCACAGGGAGCCCTTAATGCCACCCACCTCACAGTGATTATCCCAGGCAATGGCTGGGAACCAACACTGCTGGGAAAAATGGAGCAATCAGGGTCCCCTACCAGTATAAAAGTACTTATAAAAGTGTATTTAATTCACCCTTGAGTTTATCCAAGTGTAGAAAAGGGCAGTCTGTATGTCAGGAGTGGGTAACATTGAGATGGGAGCTAGGAAAAACAGTAATGAAAAAAAGACAGTATGGTTAATAGGAAAATTCGTGGGCAACAATAAGAATTTGACCGGAGAAAGGTTAAGGAGACATGAATGAGAACCTGAACTACAGAAAGAGGAGGAGAAATAGGCAGAATAGACAGATTACAAGCAGGCAGAAATGCACAATGGTGAAGACAATGGCAAGTCTGGATAGCAGTTATCATATTCTCATTGAATTCATACAAGAGCAAGGGTGACTTCAGAGGAGCTGTGGTTGCATGTCTAAGAAGGCAATAAAACACATACAACATAGACATGTCTGTGCTTCAGCTTCCCCAGTTGTGTATCCTCAGCCCCCAACAAGCAGCATCACCTCAAACTGATGCCACACATTTTTATTCTTGGAGACAGCCTGGGCCCTGGGAATTGCAATGATATTAATACCAAGCCTGCAGTTTGTATGAACATCACATTTAGCACATTAACAGCAGTTGCCCCCAGCAGATCTGCCCTCTAACTTAAGCCATTTTACTGCTTCTAGAACCAAGACAGAGGTGTGGGTGTTTTTTGGATGGCATAGGAAACAGCTTAGCAAGCTGCCAGTCAGCTCATGGATACTAAGCAGGTGTAGTGGTTGTGCTACACAGCTTGAAGAGATGAATCTGGAGATCTAAAAGGACAGTGAAAGTAAACTCTGGATATCAATGGAGGTGGCTGACCTAACAGTAAAGGGAGCAGTGAGAAGGAAGTTAAGTCAAGCAGAGTTTAAAATGCAAAGTACAGCTCTCTGGTATGGAACAAAGGACAGGAAAGGTTAGCAAATGGAAGGAAAGCAAATATAGGTTCTGTAGGGATGCCTATTGAAACAGTTTCTGAGTCTGCACTTCTGTGTTAAAGCAGCCTTCCCTAAGCAGCAAGAGAGCACTGAGAAGAGATGTACTGGCAAGGCTTTGAGACCTTGTGTCTCTTCCCATCATTTTCAGGCTTTCCTGTATCTCAGAAGAGGGCACTGTGGGATGGAGAGCTACTAAACACAAGAAAATTCAGTTGAGTTCTCAACAGGAATTGCTATCACCACATAATTTGCAATCAATTACTTCTTTTGTTTTTATCCAGAGAACTGTGTGTGATCTGTTTGCTCAAATGCATGAGCATTCAAATGCAGAGCTTGCTCATTCTCTAATGTTAGAGGAAGTTCTCTACCCTTTTGACAGATCATCATCCCCAATCACAGAGAGGTTTACAATTGTTGAGGGATTTTATTCCCAAGGGGAATACATTTCCTTTTTGGATTTTTGCACTTTATTCCTTATTAACATACAATGAAAATTATCTTTACCCTTGCTGAGAAGTAAAGTCTCTTTAGCAATTATGGTCAAAGCAGATGAAGTCTCAAAACAGATGAATACCAGATACAGTTCATGGACAATTAAACCCAAATTATATGAATTCTACATATTCAGGCATAACACTGCTTTCCTACTGCCATGTTCTTTGTATAACTATACCTGTACTGCATGGATGTAAACTGCATTATGAATTGCACAGGCCTGGTTTTGTGTATGTATGTGTGTTTTACATTTCCTGTCCATAAATGTAAATGAATGCATAAGAGCAAAAGGCAGTAGTAAATCAGTCACTGGGTTTTCCCTCTGCACTCTTTCCTTGATTGAATCAATAACAAAGCTGGTCAGCTCCTGATGAAGCAAATTTCCACTGCTGGCAAGTTGAAATTAAATATTTTGTAGAAACATGGTTCTTCTGTGAACATTTGCTTGAGCAGAGAAAATAGATCATTTTTAAAGGGAACATTTTGGGGTTTGTTTGAAAATTGATTTTTCATTTAATTTCATTTTAGCATAGTTGAAGGTTTTCTTACATCCTGTGGTACTGTAAAAATTAATAACATAAACATTCACTTGAAACATATCAATCTAGAGGAAAGAAACATTATAGACTGTAGCATTCCACAGACACTTAAAATTTGTCATCTCTGTCCTATTTTAGAATGGAAGATGAATATCAATTACAAAATTGGAAGCAAGACATGGTGATTTAGAACTAGCCAGGTCTAAATAGGAATCCATCAGAAACTACTAGGATCCCTCTAAAATAGGAATTATTTGGCATCTTCAGCAGACCTTCCACTATCGCTGTTTTGTTTTATTACATTGCATTTTTTGGCTTTCTCTTCTCCAGGGTCCATGTTCTACTCCATTTCTGGCTTGCCAGCTTCTTTTTCTTTTTTTTTTTTTTTGATTTTTTATCTCTCCTTCCCTTGTAATCTCTAATTACTGATAAATCCAGCTTGGATTTCTTTCATTTATTTTCTATGCAGTGTGACCTGTCTCTCGTCTTACCTCCACCTTAGTCCACCGACTGTGATTTTGTTTCTTTGAACATTTAAGACACAGTTGTATCCTACCTACTTATCCTGTAGCTGCAGTGTCACATAGAATCCTGTGGCTATAGCAGTGTTGTGGGACCACTGCCCTCCCCAGGACTCTCCTCCTTACCCACCCCTGTTCAACCCCTGCTCTGTTCTTACCCAGGTTTGCTTCCCAGTAAAGCCATGCAGGCATGATGGAGGTGCTGAGAACCAGGTCCTTCCCTAGCATGAAAGCAGGAAACTGCAGGGATTGTTGCATGCAGACACTCAAAGCAATAAATCAATTCCTAATGTTTCAGTTTCTGGACCAGAGGCCTCACGCAGGTGATGTGTGGCAGACAGAGGAGCTGTAGACACCACAAAATTGCAGCCATCCAGCCCAGTTTCCCTGAGGTTTTAGGCAATGCACTCATGCTCCTCTCTCCTTCCTCATCTCAGTATCAGGGTCTGACCCATGGGGCACCATGCAAGATCCACCCTCCTGGAGCTGACAAAAGGTTCACACAGTTTCTGGATCACATCAAAGTGTCTGCCTGTTTGGCACTGGCCCAAGAGGTGGGCTCAGAGCTTGGAGAAGTGCAGTATTTTCTGTAAGGTGACCTCTGAGAGCAAGCAAGGGCAGCAGATGAGCAGGGCCTGAACTGGAAGCAGGAGGGCTCAGCTGCTTTGTCATGCTCAGCAACAGCCATAGCTCATTTCAGAGCCTGCTGCCTCTCCACAGAAGCTTCCCTCAGGATGCATGTTAAAATTATGAACAAAAAATAGAATTCCTGAGTTTCACTAAATCCGAGAAGCCTGTATGATAGTGTAGGTGTGTAATGAATGCTGTAGTTAAGGCTGAGGACTGCTGCTGCTTTGGATAATTTACAGAATTTTTTGCATGGGGCTGTTTTTTGGAGAAAAATGGACAAAGCTTAATCACACCACATATTACAGTTCCATTTATAAATAGTTAAGAAAGAGCTAATAACTTACTAAGACATTTTGGAAGGGAATGTTTAAACCAATAGGACAATAGGTGTTAGATTTTCGTGATGTAAAAGTCTGATACCTCAGGCCACCTTCTACCTAAATTAACTTCTAACTTCTCAGGATGTCTGCATTCCTACTCACAGAATTCCCCTGGTACAGGATTTCTGCCAGTAGGAATGCTGGGTGTCACGTACACCTTGACAGAAACAATCATCTCAGCAGAGCTCAGGTCTGCCTTGGAGCAGCAGCGACAGTCTGCCAGGTTTCAGCAGCAGCAGCAGCAGCAGCAGCTCACCTGGAAAATGCCCTCAAGCTCCTTCTAAGCCTCTTGAAGAGTAGAGCCTTACCTTGTAATCCAGTCAGCAGAGTACTTGTTTAGGAAGCAAGCAGACAGCTTGACCTCCTGCTCCTCTGGGAAGCAAAACTAACCCACAAATCCATCCCCAAGCGACCCTGGTGGAGGAAGAGCTGCCCTCTGCCTCAGAAGGAGAGCTCTGTGGGGTGCAGAGATGATCAGCCTTCTCCAGAGAACAGGAGAATCTGGGAGAGGGCATTCAGCTCTAAGGCTTGGGGAAGCACATGGCACTGTAAAAGCAAAAGCAAGACCCAGAGTTTGATGTGAAGGTGACAGCCACAGGAGGCGGTGACAGAACTGCAGGCACAGCTATTTGTGCTAATTCAGTCCCTGCTAAATCCCATGCTAACTGTAGGAATCATCTCCCTTAGCTCCAGGCACACAAACTGAGGCATCTCTTCAGCCAGTGAAGAGCACTGTGTCTCTTTGAAAGGATATCTATCCCTTCTTAACCTACACCATCACTATTCTCCAGCTTAAACTGTCTACATTTACTGTGAAGTAGAACACGAAGCATGTTCTTGGCCTGATCTGTACTTGGTATTTAATCATTAGGCTGTTACACCAAGGAACAAGAACCACAGGATTTGCAGGAAATGTCACTTTTCAGACAGCAGTGCTAGGTTACACTTTGCAGAAGTAAATCATTAGTAGCCTTCATCTAATTATCTGCATCTTGCAAAGCAATCTCCACATTAAATGCCTTTGATCAAATCTTCAGATGGTTTAATTAGCAGACTTCAGGAGCCCATGTCAGTTGTAAGATCTAAAATTCTGCCCTTTGATAATCATTAATAAGTACATCTTTCTGCCTTTTTCTATCACACCAGTATTACCCTTGACTGCACAAAAGGAAATGCAACTGAACCCTTCTAACCTACATGCAATGGTTAATCAGAAATTTTTCAGTTGCATGTGTTCTGTCTCTGTTAGTTGGCTTTAAAAACAAATATTTATGTCAGGAATGGCGCCAGTGGCATAAAAATGTGAGCTTTCATAATCATAATCCTGCACTCATAAGGCTGCCTCCCCCATCTCTCTATTCACACAGTGTTTTATCAGTTGGAGGTGTCCCAGGCCAGTATTTTGAATCTTGTTTTCCATAATCTGAGTTTTGTGTCTCTGTGTGACACCAGACAGAATGCCTCTATATCAGATGTCAGCATATAAACCCAAAGTTGTCCAAAATTGGGCTTTGTAGGAAGATAAATCTGTTTTACTTCTGTGGAAATTGTCACTCCATCTAAGGCAAGTATCTAATCTGTGTTTGCCAGTTAAACTCACAGAGGTTTAGTCTCTCCTTCCACAGGCTAATGAGAGAATTTAAGTTTCTGAACTTGATCCCTTCAGGCTACATAAGCACAGGATCCTGGAGCACCTGCCAGGGTGTTCTCACAGCCACATCAAGCTGCATCGTGGCCACAAAGCTGGAGACTGGGGAGCAAGTCAGTGCCCCTCATCATCCATCCCCTGGCTTTGCAGTGAGAAAGCTCAGGCAGGCAGCAGGGGAGCTGCCATCCTCTCTGGCAGATCCCAACACCCTGAGAACAGGGCATCAACCTCTAGAGAGAGCCTGGCTCACAGGTTAATCTGAGACACCCTGAATTTAAACCCCTGGCACTGTGCAACACAAATGTTTGAGAACCCCACCCTCCTTCCTGCCTGTAGTTTGTTTCTTTCCTAACATTCCCCCTGGAATTGCACACTGTCACCAATATTTTTTTGTTTTGCTAAATAAGATATAAATCAATAGGCCTATTATTCCCTTTGTGCTTATTCATTAGATTGTGTGGGAAGTTATGGCACACTAGTGAAATCACAGTCAGAAGCTGATTTGTGTCTGCAGGTTTTATCAACATATATAAAACTGACATTCAAAAGTGTGTCTCACTCTTCCATTACAAAAATTTACCTATCTTCTCCCTTCCTCCTACATCCAACAACAACAACAGGGAAGAAGTTTTCTTAGTCAAACAACATTTGACACTCCAAAGTGCAAAATGAGCTTGTGAATGATACTAATTTACCCAACCACAGCTCAGGTAGTTTTACTTGCCAGGCAAGTGTGACAAAGAAAATGCAATTGTTCAGGGAATTGTGCAAGCAATAAAATGTTATTTTACTGTACTTAAAGAAAATTAACAGGAGCAGGCATGAAACAGTTACACTGATGTCTTTTAAAATTACCTAAGTGCAATAAGTGAACAAAGATTGAGATGGAGAAAAGGACAGTTTAAAGTTGATTACTCTGATGAGCAATTTTGTTCTTCAGCCCATTTGTTTTGGATGAAATATCTGTGTCTTCCCACAGATATTTCCCACATTACAGAGGTACAGCAATTCTCTACGCTCATTTGTGAGGATGATATGTTTTGGAGGATGGAAGAGGGACCAGGGTCTTGCTTTTTAAAATGCATTGTTCAACTCAACAGTGCAGTGCCCAGACTTCAAATGTCTCACCTGAGTCTTCAGTCCCAAGATAGGCTTTTTGTTTGTTGATAAAGTGTATGCAAAAAGAAAAATCCAGATGCTAAGGCAAAGCCAGTACCAGTGAGGGTGACTGTCTCTCAGAGGCTCAGCCCGTGCCTGCTTCTGTTTAGTTCAACAGGCAAAGATTCCAACAACACACAGATGTCCAGCAGAGCAACCCTCTTGTTTACTTCCATGTCTGTCAATAAACTGTTCTGGCACTGCCTATTTGTCACTCTCTTCTCCTGATATCAACTAACCACCAAATACCCCAGATGCCCACGTGCTGGCACACAAAACTTGTGATCTGCTGGCCTAACAATGGCACCACATTTGTATGAGTGCTTTTGTCAGAAGAAATTAGTCTTTAATTTAGGCAAAAGAAGTTTAGGCTGTACCCAGACCTGCTTTTCATGCGTAATTTTAATGTAATTTTTCCCTTCCCTTCCCTCCTCTGGTAATGATATAAATAGCAAACACCTTCATAAGTTGGACTGGTTGAAGGATAATGTTTAAAAGGTAAATCTACTTGTCCATGTTGTATTCCTTGCCTTCACTGGACATACCCTTAAATCACTTCAGGTGGTCCAGATGAGTTGATTTATGCTAAGTATTATTGAATTTTCTATTTCGAAAGCCAAAGCAATTCTTCAGCATGTAATAACCAGCCTTTTTCATCCAGAAGCCATTTTGATGGGTGAACAAAATTAAGTGCTTCTGTAACTATAAAGGGAAAAAAACAGAGACATGACCTCTACATTCTGATTTTCCTAAACCTGAAAGGCTGCCTGCTGACTCCAGGTAGCAGTGAGATCTCACAGCCTGGTCAAATATGTTCTCTTTCAAGTGATTGTCTCTGCAAAAGGACAAAATGCTCCAATTCTTTAAAAACACACACACACACACACACACACACACACACATATATATATATATATATGTACAAATAACCCCCTGATAAAGAAGAACTGCCAGCTATTATGTTTTAGGTGTCAGCATTTCATATATGGCAGGCTGCAGGGCACCCATTCTCTCTCAGACAAGACAGAGCAGTTACCCCAGTATGTGCAGAAGTGTCTTTACCTCTGCGCTCGCACTGTCTGATACTGTAGATCTTGGTACAGCTGTGTAAAGCACACAGCTATAACCTATACCCCCTCACTATATCCCTGATGTGTTTTCTGGCTGCTCAGTTCTGTTTTGCCTCATTAATTGCAATCAGCATTCAAGGATTTGCTGCTAAGAATGCTGAGCTCCTTGGGTTCTATTGATGGCACAAGTGTTTCCCTATCTCAGGGACTTTCCCATCAATCAGTCTCCAATTTCTCCCCAAGAAGGACATGCATGTAAAGGTATTGTTCAGTTCTTTAATTTCATTCCCATTACTCTTCATTTGGGAACCTTTCCTCACATGAAGACACAATGGAACACATTTCTACCCACCAGTCCTGGAAACACCAAAAGGTGAGAGACTCTGTGCTCTGTTTACCAACAGTTCCTTCAATGTTACAGGAAACCATCAGAAGTGGAAAGCTGCTGTGTGGAGTCTAACATGACAAGTTATCAAAGCTGCCAAAGGAGAAAGAGGGCCAAGCAAATTTGGAGAAGTGAGGGACATCCAGTTGGATGTACAGAAAACTGCCCAGTGCTCTACTCCCATAGTCACCCCATGGGCAAAGCCCCTGTGGGGGTGGCAATGGAAACCAACTGGCAGCACAGAGGTTAACCCATGTGGGCTGGTGCCAACACATCAGTGCCTGCCAGGTATGATGCAAATGACCTGCAGTGAGGGGTGGAGAAGGTACTGGGTCTGGCTGGGATGAGTTTAAATTTGTTCCTAGCAGCCAGCATGATGCTGTGCCTTGGATTTCTGGCTAATGCAGTCCTGATAACACAACTTGTGTTATCACACAATGTAATGTTTGGGCTACTGCTGAAAAAGTGCTTGGACAGTGTCAGGGCTCTCTTCTCCTTCACCCCAAAGTGAGTAGGCTGGGAGTGGGCAAGAGGCTGAGAGAGGACACAGGTAAGACAGCTGGCATGGAATGACCAAAGGAATATTTCACACCATATGGCTGCATTCCCAGCAATAAAAGCTCAAGAAAGCAAGAACAAGGCATTTGTTGCTGTGCTGCTCATCTTACTAAACAAACAATTACACATGCTGAGGACCTGCTTTTCTCAGAGTGACTGGACATCTGTGTGCCTGTGGAAAGTACTGAATGAATTTCTCTTCTTGCTTTGCTTGTGCACTCAGCTTTTTCTCTCCCTGTTAAACTGTCATTATCTTGAGCCATGAATCTTCTGACCTACCTTCTGTTTCCCCTCTCCTCCAACCCAATCCCATGAGACAGGAGATTAAGAGAGACGTTGGGTGGGTATTTGTCTGCTGGCCAGGGTCAACCCACTCTAGGAAGAGTAGTAAAAATTGATGAGTCTGGACCCTTATGACCTAGGGAAATTCATACATGGGGAAGATGCTGCAGACAGATTATTAAGCAGCATGAATCCTGACTTCTTGAACCAAGTGGTCAGATGAGCCAATTCTCTCTTGCCAATATTTTAATCCACGGCACAGTAGTTGTCCCATGGCATCAATCAAACAACCACCCTAGGGTAGTAACTACAACGTACATAAAAGATACCCAAAATACACAAATCTCCTAGGACTATTTCATTCAACCTCCTAGGAGTATTTAATTTCAAAGAGGGGAGAATGAGGCTACACAGAAGGTGGTTCAATGGACTGGCAGAGGCACAAAACATAGGTAGGAATTCTTTACAGATTGCCCATTAGAGACTCAAAATGCACTGCCATGAGAAAAGAGAAAAGATTGCTATCTGACCACAGTAAAAGGCAAAAGTGTTCAATGGCAGAGTAAAATGCTGCCATTAGAGATAAAAAGCAACCTTAAAAAAATAAAAAGGCCTAATTAAGAAAAATTTAAGAACAGGTTGAATGTTAAGAAGTTGTTTGTAAAATCTTATCTGACGTGCCTAAGAATGCCTTGTTAAAGAAGTAATAAAATAAAAAATAATAATTTTTCTAAACAACTTTACCTGGAAGTCTGGCAGTGAAGAAGCCAGGTTGAAAAGTCCTACTTATATCTAAAAGGAGAATGCAGGGAAGACAAATCTGAAGGAAAAAGTCAAATTAATTCTTCCCCAGGGTGTCCCTCCTGTAGGAGCTGTAGGACTCACTGACACCAAAGCCTTTCCTCATGAGGATGAGACCAGGGAACAATCCCAGCCCACGGTGTGATGAAGAAATTGAGAGAATCATAAGAAATTGAGAGGATCAGATGGTCTCCAGAGTGAAGGAGCAGCGGTACAACACTGCTAAACTGTGAAGCTTGGTATTTAATCTCTGGATTAGAAGGTTATCTATAGAGGAGAAAGAAAAGGCACAGCATGGGACCATGATTTCTAAGAGCTGTGCTGATGGTGTCAGCTACTGTGCACTGAGCCTGAATGGCACAGTGAACTGAATAGTGGTAGTTTTGTCATAAGTAGCACATAGATATATTGGAGAAAAGTCAGATCCAACGTGGCTTTTTATGGGAAAGAGCTACTTCAAAAAGCTAGAGATGCTCTGTCAAGGAATCAGTGAGCATGAGGAGAGGAGTGACATGGTTATATCATAGACCTGAATTTCCCAAAAGCTTTTGAAAGTTTGGACACTTAACACTCTTAAAAATATTAAGCTGTCATGGAAGAAAAGAGAGTGAGAACCTACTAATTAATAATTGTTACTTTAATAACTTGTGGCTGGTCACTTCTTACAGTAGAGAGAGGTTCTCCCACAGGGAGTAAGTTTCAGGGCTACAGCCAGCTCTGTTCACCCTATATTCACAAATGAACTGTAGAAGTTTGTTCATCACTATTAATGCAATGAATCCCTTTTAGTGAGGTGGCAAATATTCAGCTGCTAAAAAAGCATTCAGAAAATCAAGCCTAAGACTGACCTCAAAGACTTGCAGAAAGCTCTCATGGAGAAGTAATAAATGGCAGAAGAGATTCAATGTCAATAAATGCAAAGTAATGCACATGGCAAAATAATGATCCTAACTATACATATGCAATGATGGGCTCTACATTAACAATTCATGAAAGAGGTCTCAGAATAACTCTGGATAATTTCCTGAAATGTCAGCTCAATGTTCAGTAGTCAGAAAGGCAAAAAAGAAAGTAAGGAATAGGAAGAAGAGAATGAAATCAAGCAGAAGACATCACTACAGCATAGCACAAAAGCACTGTGCATCCACAGCTTTCCCAGCCACTCCATCCCAAATCAAATGGGGCAATGAGGGGACAGAGCTGTTGAGAGGCACAGACACTACAGACCATCAGCTGCATCTTAAAGGACAACAGGTCTTTGCTTCATGCCTGGGCCATCCCAGCTGAGCTGTTTCTTTCTGCTTCCTGTGACAAAGAAACTCATCTGCTATGTTCAAAGCAAGGGCAAAATAATCAAATCATTAAACTGCACAGCAACTGCTCATGGTTTTAGTGCCCTCCAGAGCTGTGTTGTAAAATATAAATCATCCACCAAAAATGTAAGCATTTAAGAGTCACTTTCACTTGATGAACCTGCTATTCTCATTTAGTCCTTCATAATCTTTCATGTTGAGACAGAAGAAAAAAGGGAAAAAGATCAGAGAAGCTGTAATATGAATTGCAAGTTAATGGGAGAGGGGGACAAGATAGGAATAATATTTGTATACTTCATACTTTTGAAACTGTAAGACCTTTCCTTGTTTTAAATAACATAATGTTTAAATTGTATTTTGTCACCCTAGAAGTGGTTCTGAAGTTATCTGCAAGCTATGAGTTAATCTTGTACCTTTGCTCTGACCTCCTCCTACTACAAATAGTCACAAGATATTAGTTGACTGAGCAACGGAAAAGACATAACATAATCATAATCTGAAGCTGTTCTTTGCTGAATTTATGTGACAGTAGAATGCAAACCAGAAAGCTGATCTTGAGAAATATCTTCGATCAAAGAATATGTATCTGGACAGACCATAAAAATTGCAACACATACGATTACATGAGATGGACTAATAAGGAAAATATCTGCTATTGAACTCTCTAAGTGCTGTTACTGGAGATGACAGTGTTGGTAGGAATGGTAAATCTATACACAGAAGATCATCATGGAACTGTCTCCATCAACATTTCAGAAAAACTAGGCCAGAAACAGAGAGGAAAAGGACTAAACTCTCTCTGTTACATAACAATTTATCTATCCTATTCACAAATGCATTTCTTTTCACTTCGTTTTTGCCTTCTGGTCATGTGTGATTATCAGTTATTTTGATCCTGAAAATAAGAGGACTCTATCAGAATTAGTGTTGCCAACAGGGAAATGATTGTCCCCCTATACTCAGCACCTGAGGCTGTACTTCAAATCCTGTGTCCAGTTTTCAGCCTGTCCCTACAAGGATTGAGATGCTGGAATGTGTCCAGGGAAGGGCAATGGAATTGGCAAAGGGTTTGGAGAAGGAGTCTTATGAAGAGCAGCTGAGGGAACTGGGGGTGTTCAGCCTGGAGAAAAGGAGGCTCAGGGGGGACCTTACCACTCTGTAAAACTGCCTGAAAGAAGCTTGCAGTGAGATGGGGGCAGCCTCTTCTCCCAAGTAACAAGCAATAGGGCAAGGGGAATCAGCCTTAAGTTGCACCACAGGAGATTTAGACTGGGAATTGGGAAAAACTTCTTCACCAAAATGGTTGCCAAGCATTGAAACAGGCTGCCCAGGGAACTGATGGAATCACCATCAGTGGAAGCGTACAAAAAACAAGTGGATTTGGCACTTGGGGACATGGTTTAGTGGCAGATTTGGTAGTGCTGGGTTAACAGTTGGAGTTTATGACCCTACACGTCTTTTCCAAACTAAAAGATTTTATGATTTTATGATTCATGATTTCTGCATATCTGTCAGCCTCATTCGTATAAATTAATCTTTGTTCATCCAAACAGTCTTTGTGTGCTTGCAATTCAGGTAGCCCCATATTGCTGCACAGTTTCTGCGTTTACCTAATGCACAGTTTACCTAACCCTTCAAGAAAAAAACAAAAGCTTGCCTTGCGGAGACGGAGCAAATAACCTGCCCTTAAATATGAGAACATTAGCACTGTATTCATTTCCACATGACATTTAAGACTGTAATCCACGCTGTGCAGAGTCTGGGGGATCCTCCTTTCCCCATGAGTCATTTTACTTCCTGCTTGGCCTCTGAATCTAATTGACTCTTCTAGTTAATTTCATTTGGATTGTCATTATGATTATGACATTTAACAAGATTCCTTTTATGTTTAATACATTTAAATAGTAAATTAAAACAAGAGCTAGCCACTACTGACATTTGCAGAATGTAGGCATTTGCAGTCATATTTTCCATGTACTATGAATTCAGATGGTTGAAGAAGAGGTTTTTGGCAGGGGAACAGTACATTTTTTTTGGTTTGTTTCATTTCTTATTTACTTTTCCTCTGTAAAGAACTTATAGGCAGTGCAGGAGTCTAAAGCTGAGATGACCCACATACAATTTGTTGATCTCATTCATCACTGAATTAAGTGATTGAATCCATTTGATTGCAATTACAGACTCTACCTCTCTCTAATTAATCATGGCAATAAGACTATGATTTTCAAAGTTATGTGGGTGACTGACTTTTTCTAAAATCAGTGAGAGTCTTTTCCTATGTAATTTATTTGAATAACTTTCAGTCATTTTTTTGTTTCCACACAGTTCGCATACAAACCTAACAGACACAGGGGTTTTAGCTATGGCTTACTGACTCTGCACAGTTCAAGAAATCCGAGGATTTATGTGTGTGTATGGATGAGAGGCTGAAACAGAGAGAGAGAATAACTGCACAAAACGCACGTCCTAAAATTGCTTCCTCTCAGGAATAACATTTTGACTGCTAGATAAATTACATTGTGTTTGCACTTTTGTGGAGCAATCATGACATCCAGTGGGCATCCCCCTTACTGCAGGGCACCAGTACCTTGACTTCACTACAGGGCAGGTGATGGGTCATGAGAAGAAAACACCAAGAAAATTTCCAGGGAATTAATGTTTTCATTTCTTTTTTTCTTTCTAATATTTTTTCTTTTTTTTTTTCTCCTGAATGCTTTCCAAACATTTCATGGATACCTTTCTAATTATTAATCTTGCTAATTGCATTAAGTGTTAAACAGTATTTCAAGACCTTAGGACCACAGCAGAGAGTGCTGCCTGGCATGCTGATCCATACAGAACAATAGTTTTGCCACAAGCTCAGAGTAAAGGAGAGCCAGGTCTGCCCAGAAATGAATTCAGCCCTCACAGGACTGTCACAGGTGCTCCATGATATTCTAGTCTGCTGTGAGTTGGATGTAATAGCTGCAGATTCTTTGGGGTCTTTCTTGTCTTTCACAAAACTACCTTTGTGAGCTCAGCAGCCTTTTGCAGGGGCAAGATAAAGAAGAAGGGTTTGCCTGCTGCTTGGGACAGAGTCACCTTCTTCATGGCAGCAAAATTTTGTAACAGCATACATCATAATGAGGAACCCATCAAATACAGTGCTGGTCTTTTTGTAACAGGGATCAATTAAACTGGGTGTGGGTGCAGTGACGACTTAAAGGCCTTTAAACCTTAACTTTCTGCTTTTGTAATTTGCAGCACCATTAAATATGTGTACACATTTTTCTATCTGCGGCTGTTGCTACATCCATCACTTCCTATTCATTTCCTGTCCAAAAGTTCACAGTTGCTGTACCTGTCCCTTTGCCAGCTGTTCAGCAGCACAGGGTGCCTGTAGTCTGATCTCTGTTCTGCGACAGATTCCTGTTTGGAGACAATCATGGCCCACTCCCCAGTTTTTCATTACTCTTTTGGTCTGGATCAGGTCTGGAGCAAAGCATCAGACTCAGCTTGAGTCCTCAAGTCTGACTGGGGCCTTTTGAAGTGACTATGGCTGTGCTGGGTAAAGTCATCCCTTGCATAGTCATCATCAACTTTCAGCTTTGATGTTGAAGGCAAAGGGCCTGGATACACCTCCCAGATACAGATCAAAGGAAATTCCCGGGCTGAATCCCACTGGCTGCTCAGGGCTGACTGATTCATTTTTCTGCCATCCGGCAGACATCCACTGTGACTGCACTGTACAGTTTCTTATTCGTAAGTTTATCTTCCCAGCCAGTTTTAGGCAGCCTGTTAAAAATATTATAGTGTGAATCCTGAAGAAACTGCTGGGTACACCTGGGAGGAATCACGGAGCATTGGCTCCAGTTAATCCCTGCAAACAAACCTGCATACAGGATGCTGTGTGTGTAAGGGGAATGACAGTGCTAACTAAAACATAAATTCAGGGTTGTCATTCCGTTAGTAACTAAGCAGCAATGGCAAGAGACACCATCCCTCCTCTCCTTTCACACTGGATTAAATGACTGTGCACCTTTCCAGTGAACAGCATTACTCTAAAGCCTTTGGAAGAAAATGAGAGTAACCTTTTCTCCAGCCTGCCAAGGGACTATGTAACCTTGTAATTACCCAGCTTTAGATAGGGGAGATATATTGTAATTGTGTACAAAAAAGGTCACAGGTTTATGCATCCTCTGACAGACTGCAGGAAGAGAACTATGGCAAAACCTCTCCGGCAGACCTTTTTAATTTATTTTTCCCGAATGCATTAAATTTTAATGTCATCATTCTGACCTGTATGTTAGAGTATTCATGAACATGTGATTAACTGATACCCTTGCAGAAAGCCAAAAGTGTCGAAATTGTTTGGTTTTAATTGATTTTGGCTCCCTTTTCTAAAAAATTATCGATATTGTACAAACAAAAACAGATTGCAGCACTGAGAAGGAAGACAAACTTAGATGAACTCATATCAATGACTGACATTCAATAAAAAGACTGTGGTTAAAAACCTACCAGCTGCCCTGTCAGTAAAACAAAGCTGTTATTTTTGTTTTACAGACCCAGATTTTGGGGAAGATATACAGTACAGACACAAAGAAAGCAGGTGTCTTGCAAGAAAGGTGAATAACGCAACAGAGAGACCACATCTGTCATGTGGTGAGTGGGATCAACCCAGGCAATGTATACACTATTAGTCCCCACCAAGTTTTGGTAGGTACCCAGCATGTGGGGGTGTTAGAGGGGAGATGAAGGTGGGTCTGTGGTAGCCTGAGATGACTCAGGAGAAGCTGATGGCTCTCCAAACTCAAAGTTTCTGTTGGCATAACAAGGAGCAATGCACTGTACGCACATAATTTAAACTCTGTCTTCACCACAGGTGAAACAGGCTTTGGTGATCCCCTTCTAGTCCATGGTGAAGGCTTCTCTTGCCTGTTAAGTGTGGGTATTTCTTATTCCCCAGGAAAGAAGCGAGTCCTTCCTTTGCTAAGTGTGCCGCTCGTAACAGCTCGGTGTAGACAAGGTTCCTGCTGAAATGGCCCAGCCTGAAACACTGTTTCCAGGATGTAAGGATAAGGACCAACTCCAAGCCATTTGAAGAGTAAAGTAGCCTTTACCAGTGCACTCTTCTAAGTAGAAAATGGGCCTGCTCTGTGCTTGTGTAAGCTGTTCTGAGCATTATTCTTAGCAGATATCGACAGCAGAAGAAAAATAACTGAAGAGCGCTTAAGAAAGCTGTTAAATGTGTAACTGGAGCACCAAGCAACCTCAGACAGCAAATGCATACCCCAGACAGGCACAGACCAGAATCCAGCTTGTTTGGGAAGAGAGGACTCTTAGTGCAAGTCACATGTTGGACAACTAAAGTGCTGCTATCCTTCTTCAGTCCTGCTTTAAACCCTCTCATACCAGCTATGAAATTGATGTATGTCTTGAAAAGAGGTTGTAGAAGAAACTTTGTTCGGTTACTTGTACAGATAGCTGAGACCAAAGGAGATGCTTCATTCAAGTTTACAATCTGTTAGTAAGAGCTGCAAAAGCTTTTGAATTCTGATTCTTTTGCCTTTTCTAGAACTCAGGGCCTCAGGTGCTGACACTTTAGAATTTGTTATAAGATTAAATTAGGATGAAAATCTGGAGTTCTAGTTTTGCTTCTAGCAGAAATTTATTCCCTATGTTAACTGTGGAGCATCCCTCCTCATCCTCCTTCTCCACAGTCCTGACCTTTTTACCTCTTCCCAAGTGGGAAACATGAAGGGCCGGGCACTGCCCACAGCTCTCCATTTGCTGCACTGCAACTTCCAGAGCACAGAAAGAATATATTCTTACTATACTTTCCTTTTCCTTTGTAGGTATGTTTAAATTACCTTTAAACAGGTTGAAGTGGCCAAGAATCTTCGTAAATTGGAAGCCCAATTCTTTGCAAGCAGCCTTGAATGGCCACAGTGTGAGACTGCTTCACCCCTCTCCCACCTCTGAAGCTGGAGAGGAGCATCAGTTCATTTTGGAGAGCTGGGCAGCTTGGGTGAGATGATTAAACTCTGAGGGCCACAGAGAGAGGCAGGCCTGGACTTAGGAAAGAAGTGAGCAAGGGCAGATAAATAACCTGTGAGGAAAAAATCTAATTGCACAACACAGTCCAGGCTTGTTATGTCTCTTTTGTCATCCACTCCCTGATCCCCCCAACATGGTTCCTCTAAGAGCTGGGTTTTCAAACACCTTTTATGCGCCCTCCAGCAACACTTTTGTGCTGTGTAAGGTAAGAGAGTAAAATGTGCCAAACAGCATATACACAGTTGCCTCTCGGGTAAACGTCCCCTCGTATATCAGAACTAGATGATCTTTAAGGTCCCTTCCAACAAAAGCCATATAATAAACCAGGAACAAAACTGCAGCTTCTTTCCCCTTCTTTTCTACTTTTAAAAATAAAAAGTGCTCCAAAGCACCCTTGGTCAAGGGGCAAACTTCTGATCCCTGTGTTTTTTAGGGAGTATGAATACAGCACACAAGAAAGAATTTCTCAGGAATGTCTGGTTAGAAAGCATAAGTGTTGGTAACAGCCTAGCACAAAGGAAAAGGAATGAGTGGGTAAGACAGTCCACATTTCCTTTTGTGTCTAATTACTAATCAGAAGGAAATTTCTCCAGCACAATTTTCTCAGTGGTTAGAATAAACAAGATTGAGAAGGGTAAGCAATCATGATAGGGACAGGCAAAAAGTGTATTATACCTCGGTCTGGTTATAGCAAGACAATTGGCCTTTTTCCTTCACTTCTGTCTGCAAAACAATTTGGTCATTTCAGGGAAGATAATTTTGCTCTCCATTACACCCTTAGGCTGGTGAAAAAAAAGTAAAACTAATGCCTGAAATGGAAAGTGTCATGCAAGGCATTTGGGAGAGTGGAAAAATGAAGGACATGAAAAAAAATTTTACTTCATCTGAGTCTCAGTCAAACTTTGCCACTTGTTTCTGGTCTTGGGGCCTCTGGGAGTTTGCTTTTCTGACTTTCTTGTCTAAACTGAACTGTGAAAAATACATTCTTTAAAGTTTTATCTCCTCTGTTAAAACTATTCACTTTAAAGTCTCTTTCACACATCTAAAGTCTTAATAATTTTCATGAGATTTTTTATTTAAAAATAAGCAAAGCGTATGTGAAAGATAGCTTTGCTTTTAAGTCTTTAAAACGCAAACCAAGCCTGCTAAGGTCTTCTCTCTTAAAATATGGAAAGTGCTTCTACTTTTTTCCAACAATTTAATAAAAGTTTCTCTACCCTGCTGGGTGCATTTAGAAGTAAAAAAGAAATTATATAGAATATATTATTGATCATTCCTGGTGGAACACCAGCAATGATAAATCATATGGAACTGCACAGTTCATTAGACATTGACAGGGTGAGGCACTGCCCTTCTGGAGTATGTGGTACAGACAGCAAGCAGAAGCATTATAAAATGCCCTATTTTTATTTAACTCTTCAGAGGCCCCTAAAACTCTAAAGAATTGTTTTCAGAAAAGTTTCACTTTCTTTTAGTTTGATTAGGCATTTGTGGAATATACACTGAAAATTTGGGGAAGCTTTGCTTTCACAGGGAGTCCACTGAAAAGCCAACAGTTTGCTTTTCTGGAAAAACCAAATTGCCCTGTATCTACAATCTGATTTCCTTCACATATAAATCCCATCTCTACCAAGTCTTCAATGAAACATTAATGAAAGTTAGAAATTCAAAATCTGATGCTACCATCAAAAATGGACAGTGAGTTTTGGCTGTTATTATTTACACATCTGATGATGTCATTGTCAGCATCACTAATGTCATACTGATGTTACTGGTACTTGCTTTTCCTGCCACTACACGAACAGTAGAAGCAGACACAGGCTCCCATCCATCACTGCAGCCTGTGACACCCACAAATGGATTAATCAGCGCTCATTAGTTGCTAGGTAACAGTGCCTTGACCTCAGTGTCTCTTCAGCCAAAGAGGGACGGGGATGTGGAGATGTGGCCAGACACACATTGTCACCACATCTGCGGCTGGCCAAGCTGCACAGCTCATCCCCCTGCAAGCTGCACTACACTGCTAAATAAATAAGAAAACAAGATGACTGTTCACCTCATGACATTTCTTGCAATTTTTGTCAACACATCTTGTGCTTCTCTGCATCAGATTGGGTGAGATGCAGGCACGATTCAGAAGAGCAGTTGCAAGGCTCCAGAAGCAGTGGAGTCACTCTTTCTGTTGGTTTCTGTTTATAAATTACTATGGTCCCACGAAATCTGGTATTGCCCAGGTTTAATTACACACTTGCTCCTCCTGATGTCCACCATACAGCCCTTCAAGATCCCAACCAAAATTGTAGAGATTATAAATGCAGGTGAAAAGTTGTCTCTGCTCTGACACGTTTATATCACAAACAGATTAAACATGTAAAAGGCAAAGGGAATGAAGTGAGTTCCCCATTTAATTGGGCCAAGAGCAAGCAGTGAGGCACAATGAAATGAAGAGACTTGTGTGGAGACATAGGATGAACTGTAGCAAAGCCAAGAACTCAGTTTCTGCTTTGTTACTTCTCCATAGTCCAGAGGGAACATTCATGGTCACCACCACTTGACCCAGAAGCTGCTTTTTCATGTGAAGACTTTTACATGCATTGCATGCAGTCCTTGGAGTAGGATCTAGGAACAGTGTGATGAAGTGTTTATTTCAGTTAAAACCACAGAACTTCTTGGGAAAATGCATTTCTTTATACAGGATTAAAGCCCAATCTGCTCTATTAAAAACATACAGACTTTTACTAGAATGAAGACAGACATTAAAATTCAGCAAATAGATAGCAATATCTAAAACTACTGCTTTACTTTCCTTCTTTTTCTCAGACTAAACAGACTTTAATTCAACAGTGACATCAAAATGTCATTAAAATTGCATCAGGAAATTAATGGAGGAACATTAATAATAGGTTAAACCACCAATTAGTGAAATCACCAAATTAATGCAGCAGGAGATTGAATCATGAGATTAAAATAACAAAGAATCTTTACTTGCCAATTCTTCAGTAGCATGTTTGCTTTAGCTTCAACCCACAGCTAGAAGATTTGCCCAAGGCAATAAAAGTAATTAATTTTGTCTCAAGGAGTTACAGAAATCAAGTTGTGGTTTATTTTGAGTGATGATTTAATGCTCACTCAAGAGTTTTCCTTAAAGCCCACCACTGCCATGATGACAAATATTTCCTTTTCTCACTCACATTCTCAAAACATAGATTTACCAGCTCATTTAAAAGGACAAAGTTTGATGGAAGTAAATGAATATTCTAAACTTTGTGTCACTTTTGCTAACTCAGGAATATATCTCAGTGAAATATGCCATGCTAAATACAAGATTTGGTTTTTAACACCTTCTTTACGTGTGCTTTACAGAGAGGTACACAAGGACACTCAACCCATCCCCTAACCGCAAATGACATATTCTTTTGAAAACCAGTATTGAAAAGGGAAAGGAAAAAAAGAGAAAACACGATGGGTTGAAACTATTCTGTTCTGCACCAAGGGGAAACACTGTTCACAGGTATGGCTTGCAGTTAAAAGGACCTAAAGAAGAAATAGTTGGGCCTGAAGCACTTTGTCAGAGAGGATCTTTCTGGACAGCAAGAGTCCAGTTGAACTGCCAGGTGTCATCAACAGCTCCCCCCTGCTCTAGCCCCTCAAGTGCCATAGATGTCCCTGCACACACCAGCCCAATTGACTTTGTGTGCTTTGTGATTTGTCCCCTCTTTGTTGCTGTGCCAGTCTTTGCAAGCAGCCACTCAGGACCATGTAAGGGCTGCAAAGAGCTCAGCTCGGCCCACATAAACCGGCTTCTGTCCACAGCCCACCACAGAATGCCTGTTGAAGGCTCCTGCTGCCTGGAAATATCTGCCCTTGCAGCACCAGGCAATAAGTCATTTTCCCAGAAAACAAACTGGAAGGGACAATCCTTTGACCCTTCTCTCAGGTGGTGGCAAAGACATGCCTTAAGGCACCAGTCTCTGGCAGCATGTGTGTGTCACACGAGTGGCTGGGGCCATGGAGGCATTCCTGAAATGGCATAACTTGTCCAAGACAGTTGAGTGTGTCATCCCTCAGCCCACAAAACCAGGGAACTGGGAAATGTGACTATATTTGTGCAAATGGTTCTATCTGGTTTCCAGTCACTTCCCCTAGGAAGTGAAAGCATCTCCAGTGTCAATAGCTGGTGGGGTTTTCTGAAGAGCAAGTTTCACCCAACTTGTCAGGAGACCACTAGCTAAATTGTGTATATTATTATTATTAAAGTGTGTTCTCAGAACAGCCGTTTCCGGAGTGTACCCACCATCTGCAGCAGTCACTCTGAATTTCAGAAGGGATGATGAGGATAATATTTGATTCACCATTTTCATATATTTTGGTTTTCCTTCTTTCTGCAGGCAGGATCACTCGCTGGGTCTTCTTGTATCTATTTTGCAAACTGGCAGCAGTTTTTAATCACTGACAGTACAAACCACAGGGAGCACAATTGCTCTTGAAAGAAGGAAATTTCCACGGTGGGTTTGTTTGTTTTCTTTCTATAGGTCAGATATACTTCAGATCTTGGTAATCCCTGGGCAAGTGATTAAATAAGTTAACAAAGAACAAATACCCCATTGCTGTACAGAACTGTTTACTAATGGGGTTTTTAAGATGTTGGAAGACTTTACCTCAATGATCATAGATAAAACTAAACAGATTTGATTTAGAGAAGAGAGTTAGAGTGAAACAGGAAAAAGGTTTGAAACTTTTTGGTGTGCTTAAAAATAAGGATAAAAGTCTAGCTCATTATCTCCTTAATATAAAAGTCTGGGAAAACAAAAAGCTAGATTGGGGAAACTAAATCCAGCTAGCTCTCTTTTTTTGTTTTTTACATGTCCTAACAATAATGCGGGAGGGTGAAAAGATCAGGACCACTTTATACACATTGTGCTAATTACTGCAAGTACTTAAAGTTGTAATTAGCTTATTATACTGCAGAGAACCTAACATGGCATGTCTTTCAAAAAAAATTTCTCTCCAGATCATTAGTGGGAAAGCTAACAACATCTGCTTCAAATAAAATCAACCAATTAGCACAGGCAACTTCGCATAGTTTGCAATCAGAGAATTATATTGTGCCAAGTGCTAATTTCAATGTGAATTCTATCTCTTTCTTATATCCCACGCTTATCCGCCAGCACAGCTGGTGTTTAACACCACTGACTTCAGTGAAGTCTCCAAAAACTTATGTTAATTTGAAGTAACCTAATCAGAAGTGTGCAATACAGACTGGGCTTGATCTCAGCTTAATTAAAACTGACCTTGTCATTTCACTGCATATAAAACAGCAGAATCATACCATTTATCACTCAGCTATGATAAATATGCAGCTTATGTGGGAATCAAGGAAGACAAGCACTGTACCAAAGGAGCTATTTTCAGATATCAAAGCTTGGTTTTAACACACTGTAAAATGCCACTCGCCTGTGGCTGCCAGTAAATAATTCAAATAGCTCAGAAAGCCCAAAGTAAGCTCCAAAACCTCCTTCTAAAATTACCAAACAGGGCATCACTGCCAGGCTTTCTCATTTTGATGCTATCAGAATCACACATCAAAAGCTGGCTATTGTCACTGACAGTAGATGTGAAACACAGCTTGTTTTTCAAATGAATTTGTCCTTGTTCTGTTTTAATGTTACAGTTTCCCAAGCAGATGAGGTGAAAAAGATGAACTTGAAAATGAAAAAAAAATGTTTTGGCAGAGTTCAACGTAGCAATACAGCAATCAGAAACTATCTTGAAATTGCTTTTTTTTATTTCACTTTATACTTTAAATCAAATAATGACAATTTGGTTTATTTGAGTGTGTTTATCTCAGGTGTACATGGTTGCCAGGATAAAACCTTAGACATCCAAAATTAAGGTATCCTGTGGAGTTAATGCTGGGGAGCAGGTTTACACTGTGTGTTCTGATTCACTCTCTAAAGGACTCTACCTCTCATATCTCACCCATCTGATGTTTGATGTTTCTTTATCCCCCTGGGACCATCCCAGCAGATTCCTGCACTGATGCTTCCACGGCTCCCAGATCTGAGCCTGCACACAGATACAACTACAGGGCCAAGTCCTGTCACAGGCTTGGCTTACACCAGTGAAAAATCTAAGCTGCTTTGTCCCATTGGCTTATACTCACTCATGCAGCAGAAAAAGTAGTAATGGAAGCACTTTCCCTGTCAGGGTAACTGCATCACACATGACAGCTTCCCTCACTGGAACACTGGTGACCAGCCACATGTGCAGGCGTGTCCTACTGCAAATGCAAGGTAAATTACCTGATCCAAATCTTTCACAATAGTACTGGCAGTACAGCTAACATCATGCTTACTGAGAGCAAAAGGAAGCACAACCAGCTCCCAAAGCTAAGTTGAAAGTCATTTGATCCGACGCAGACATCTTCAGCATGTGCTGCAGGTGTCCCTAGGAGCAGGATCCTCACTGCAAGAAGTGGAGGCGAGAGGGAATGACCACAGCACCGTCCATCTTCAAGCCGATACCTAAAACCAGCAGATAAACTGGACTCAAAAATGCCTTGGCTGTGTAGCTGGAGCTCAGTGTGACTGATTCAGATATGTCCACACATGCTGCAGATGGCAAGGTGGGGCGAGATGCACTGAGACCTTATGCTTGAGCAGCTTGTCCTGCCTGCCCCCAGCAACATAAAGCAGTTGCCAGAAACAAACAGACAAGCAAACACACACACGGTAATCCTAACTTCTATGGCTCTAGCAGGAATTAGATCTCCATTAGATCTGGTCTACTTTTCTAATTATTTTGGTCCAGTCTCACCTGTTCATAAACTGCTCTCCCTGTATCATATTCTTGGTTTTTCCTGATTAGTTGCTCACGTACTTGCAGGAGGTTAAATATAGTTTCTTCTGCTGATAGATATTCAGCTTTTTATTTCAAATGGGCTTTTTTTGACATTTCAGCATGTCCAGAGTCAGCCTTTCCTCCTCCTCCTCTCTCACATCCCGTTGTTTTTGAAGTTGCAGCTTTAGCATGGAACAAAGGCAAGCAGCCTAAGTGATTATGCAAGGATAGGGACAACCGTGTGTGAACAACCTTGTCATATGCTGCAACGGGAATAAATAATGAATAATAATCAGACCAAAGATACTGTAGTTCCTCTTGGCAGCATCCCAATGTTTCCTTCTTATCCTTCTGTCTCCAAGACCCTGTGAGTCTATGCATAATAATGCAAATGTATATTTGTGTGTGAATGTATGCACACCTAGGAAATAGGTGTAAATCTAATAGAGCATATATCTGTTCTTATACATGCAAATGTATCATCCTTGGCATTCAATCCATAATAAAAGCTCCCTCTAGAACAATGACTCACATAAAGCAATTGAAAACATATCCAACAGCTCTTTTGAGTGAGGCTGCATACTACAGAGACAAGTCAAGAAGGTAACAGTTTATGACAAAACATAAATTAAATTAAATTGATCATCATGGACTCATTGTTAGGACTGGATCACTTAGAGAATAAAGCCAAAAAAAATTTCTCCCAAGTTAGACTTCACTAAACACTGTAGGCGGCAAGATAAAAGCAGAGAAACCTGGAAACCTAATTCTCAGTAAATACTCTCACAAGTTAAGTAATAATAGAAGCTCTGAAAGTCACTTAATATGGTATTCTGAAATATCAAAGCTACATCCTAGTCAAGCCTTTTCATAACATCTGCCTGGTACAAGACCTGTATGAAAGGGCTGTGAAGTTCAGTGCTCCCAGATTTAGCTGGTTTATAAGAAAGCCTTATTAATTGAAGTGAAAACAAGGCTGGGGGTAAAATTATAGGAAGCTGAGGGGTTATATTCACATCCTTACAGAAGTTAGAAAAGTGCAGAAATTATAGGGTAAAATACAGCTGCTGCTCCCTGGATGGAATGCTGGAAACTTATCCCATGGTGATTCCATGTGCACACAATCTGCAACCATAGCACCTGCCAAGGGATGGAATGGAGCAGAATGGAGACACCACAGCCAGGCTCAGTTGGAATCCTCACAGAGAGAGGAACTCTGTGGTGCTTTGTAGCTGATAAACCCTGTAACACCTGTCAGCCAGGGGAGAGAGGAGATGCATTGCTGCCAAGGCAGCAGCTGTGGTGAAATCACTCTCCTCAGATGAACTTGGTTCATTATAACCTGATTTTAATATTAGCACACACCTCTATCCCAAAGGTATCCCCTCCGAGGTACAACCACCCCTCACTGCGCATGCGCTCTGTGTTTTATTGACAATGCCTTTAGGAGCAAAGTGAGTTACACCAATCAGTAACCAAGGTATGCATGACTAGAGTGTCTCAAGCCCCAACTAAACATGAAGAAATAGGATAAAACTAAGTAGAGAATGGGGAGAAGTTAGGGATCCACCAATGAGCTGAACCTGTCTCCTCCCCCATAGGGATGCCTACTGGGTAAGAGCCACAGTCTGTGGCTGAGTGCTTTTATTGGGTATTGAAGCTTGTCTGTGCATTGCTTTGAATACATTTTTGCAGGCAGATACTATCACTGACAGACATTATCAAACCTTCACCTGTCACAATTTTCTATTAATAAAGAGTGTTATTCCATAAACTGTGAGTGTGAGTCCTTCACGAGCAGTCAACAGCAGCAGGGAATTTACTTGAATAAAGAGGAAGGCCTGCTGAGGGGTCTCCCTTATGCTGTTGGTGTGTGTTCCTGACAAGTCAGAGCAGCCTCTGACCCAGCAGGACTATTCAGAAAAGGGTCCCCTGAACAGGACACTGACAGGCTGGTCAGGTACAAGGGTCTCAGCTTTCCTGGGTTGCTGACAGACCCACTAAGGGTCAAGAAAATCTCCCTTTTCAATGTGACAACTAGAAAATGTTCTGAGAGGCTTGTACAGTATTAATTATGTTTTAGTAAATACCTTCCACTTCCTTTACACCACACAATAATGGGTTGGAACTAGAGAAGCCCAAAGGTGTTTGCTATGATTTACCTCCCTGCACAGGACCACATAAAACACAGTCAAAGACCTAGCCCAGAGGCTGTTGATCAAAACTGAGGAAAAATTACTGCAATTGGGTGAGACAATTGTTTTAAAGTTAAATAAAATATATTTTAAGTCAACATCTCAGCCCACCATCAGGGAAAAAAATATCATTTCAAAGCTTTTTATAGTCTTCTAATTATTATGGGTTCTGCATTACTTCTTCAGCAATGGCTGCATGGCTGGTTTGCTGGAAGAGTGCACAGCCAGGCAAGATTGTACTCTAATCTAGGGAACAATAGCGAGGGGGAGAGAATTCTCTTAAGAACTAACTTAAGTGGCATGAATAAAAGCATGAAGAGATGAATGGGAAAAATAGATAAGATTTTTATGAAGGAAGTCAGAGTGGGGCAATGAGGGAAAGAGAAGCAGTAATGGAGCAGTAGGACATAAAAATGGAGACAGAAAAATAGCTTGGAATGAGGTGAGGGGCATAATAATTTAACACTCGTGGGGAAAAAAAAGCTAAGGCAATTCTCATGACTCAAATGGCAGAAAATTAATGAAATTAACAGCTAAAACAAAACACCTACAACTTTACAATTAACTTTCTCACCTCATCCACAATTATGACCTCTACCTCAGTGAGACTGTACACAGCAGATCATATGTTAACAGAAACTCATGCAAATTTTACATTTTTCTTTTCAAATGTATTTGCCTTACATAAAGACTCAGCCATCATCCTGTTGCTGGAACAAATCAGGACACTGAACAGAGAAGTGGAAAATAACTTAAGGATCATATGAGAACTGACCCTGCAATGGGATAAAAGTCATGAGCACAGAGGTCTCCTTCTGACAAGAATAGGAAGAGACATACGACTGAGGGAGTAAAATTCAGACCAACCCTCCAAAGCTAACACCACCACACTCATCTAACTCTTGAGCATCCTGTTCTTCCTCTCCCCATAACTGCAGACTCTTACAAGCCAAGAAAGTTGTCTGGATTCAGATAAAAGGAAACATAATCATCCTGGTGGCACCGGTGTTGCTGCTCACCTCATGTCTCTTAATTTCTTCCTCCACATGGTGGATTGCAGAAGAGAGGAATGGCATCTTGCTAAATGCGTTGTATTCTACTTCTTTGAATGTGTACTGGAAAGGAGAAAGTGTTGTTAGTCATACTTGTGATGATTACAGACATATTAATCCACACACTTTAAAAGATTAAAAATTATGTATGCCATTTCCAAAGAAAAAAATGTAGTCCAGATCCAAACAAACCTATATTTATGTTTTTACATAAATGCATATGTAGATTCAATGTTATTTTTGCAATATGTTTCTGGCAGGCATGAAAACCCTTTTCCAGCTTTTTAGCAAGTGTGGAATCTGCAGGTCTACACATCACATCCCTGCAGAGTGCAGAACACAGCAGAAGTTTCATTACCAAGCAGCACTGTCGTACTACAGAAAAAAAAACAGTGCACCACCTCAGTAATAAGGAGACCATAAGACTCATAGTGTTCAGGAGTTGCTTAGTGTGCTAAATGCCTTGAGTTCGTCAGTCTTGGTTTTATATGCATTCATTTTACATGTATTAGGTTTCAGGTTAACCTTGTCGTGTGCTTATGAGCCATAAGTTTTTGTTTACACAGATTAATTATATGTAATAGCTTATATTTTATTTATTTTATTTTAATTTCTGCATCCATACTTCAGATATGTGCAATCCAAGATGCCCATGTTTCCCAATAAAGTTTCTCCCTCTCTCTCTCCCTCTTTTAGAGAGTTCTTACCTTTTCACTCCATGGTTGAATTCAAGTGGCTCTAGTGCGTTGCAATAACAAAAAATTAGACTGGCAATACTCACAGCTTTACTCACAGCAATGAATCATTGACATTCAGGTATCATGACATAGTGAAAAGCTCGATGGGAACTATCAGACCTATCAGCTCTGAGTTCAATAATGCAACATGAAGCTGTTCTTCAATATGCTATTGGAGTCTATGTAAAAAACTGATGGGAGAAGTCTAAACCCATTGAGTCTATTCATATAAATACAACTCAGCACAAGTTGAGTTCTAGTACATAACTTAAAATTGAGCTTCAGTCAGTTGCTGGCACACACTCGAGGATTTTAAAAAGTACAAAGGCAATTCTCCAAATTATATACCTACTGACAGTGGACTTTCTTGAATTATTCAAAAGCAAAAGCTTTTGGCAATCAGTGCATCAAGCTGGACAGAGTTAAAAAGTAGAGTACAGAAGTTGTAAGATTTAAAATGTATGTCACCTGAAAGTGTATGTGCCCCTGTGCCAGACCAGTAATGCTTGATGCAAAAAAATGTAAGTTAGTGTCAGAGTTGAGGGCATCTGTGTAACCCATAGTTCCAGCTTGAAGATGGGCAGAGTGATCAGGGCAGCTGTATATTCTACCTCAACTTTAGCCTGACTTTCCACCAGCTACTTTTGATATTGTTTTTAAGAAATCAGTTTCAATAATATTATTTCTCCTCCTACATTCACAGATGCTCAGTTTTATCCTTCAAGTTCTGGCACCAGAGTCCTCTTATCAGAGGCCATAATATTCTGAGACAAAATTGTTAATTTAAGAGACATTCATAAAGCTGAGTACCCTGCAAAAGAATGTAACATCTTAGCTTTCAGTCGTACTGTGTGAGGACTGCTACAAGAGAGATTGTACTTAAGAAGAACAGAATGTTTATTGATACAACTTCGTATCAAAAAAGAAAAACCAATTATCATTGCCCTATAATTACAGTAACACAGTTTTGAGTAAAAGTTATGTAGCATTTGGGAAGAGTTTAGTTTCCTTCTGACTGCTGCTTTGCCCCCATTTCAAAGCTTCTCTAATATTTCATGTGAATTCATAACATTTTAGCCAGCTTGTGCTATTACTAAAACATAATCTCATTCACAGTGTATATTAACAAATTTTGTGAGGGGTGTGATCCTACAGTGACTCAATTTAAAATTTTACCCCTCTGGGACAGAAAACAATAGGTAAAGAAGCAGCACTCACAGCAATGTATGAGCACCAGACAGTGGGGATTTACTTAAAGTTTTTTCCTTTTTCTGAAAATATTGTTACTACCATACTCACCAAGTAAATACCTTCACTATTGGGTATATTGTCATTTATCCTAAAATTATTTAAATGTCTGCATTATAAAAAACTGTAAATAAAATCAGAAGATAACTGTCTTAGGTTTGAAAAGCACTAATCCTAGCCCTTTATTTTTTATCATAGAACTGGAATTGAGATCCATGTTCCCACATATGTGGGTTTTGTTCTCTCAGTCCTGTGATTCACCTGCTTCCTGTCACTGCAGTAAGTAAAAGAAGAGCTGTGCTGGGAGGATGAGGCAGAGCTCTCAGTCTGGGCCAAGCTTTTACAAACACACGGCAGCCCTTAAAATGCCAGCTCTCTTCAGTGACATCCTGTCTGCAGTGACAACTACTGCTGCAATTCTTATTCAGTAGCAACTGTGAGGCTGCCAACAGGTGTCCTGAACCAAGGTTTCCTTTCATCTATTGTTGCTTAATGGGAACAAAAATTATTATAAAGGATCTGCCAACATGATAAAATGCTACAATTATCCTAAGAGTAATACCTATAGGCACTTCAGCAAGGGAAGCAGAACTATTCTCCAGGAAAGCTAACCTTAGTACATCATTTACATTTTTGTTTTCTGCCATTGCTTTAGTGATTAAAGAGAAATATAAATATAAAAATACTTAATTTCTCTAGAAAATAAGAATAAATGTACCACAGGGAAGACTAACCCAAATATGATGCTTCCTATTTCCCCTTGCTTCCTTTGTTTCAGAACTTTTACCTCCCATGAGTTATTTTCCTCATTCTCAGGAGAAAAGATCATGTTTGGGAAAATACCTAAATTCTCTCAAAGTTTGGCAATAAACAAATATAGAGTTTACCAGGATTCTTTCTGCATTCATGATGATCAGGTATACTAATTATAACTTTATTAAACCTGTTAGGGGGTGCCAAACTCAGTAGACCAAAAGAGGCAAAGCTGCTGCATTTCCATGCCTCCAGATCCAGCCAGGATGCATGTATTCCCAGCAGGTCCCTGCACACACAGAGGTATAGAGCACATGTATGAGTAAAAATCCAACAAGCCACACACACATGGAATGTGTCTCTCAGGCCATGCTCACACTGGGTCCCTAGAATTTGTCTCGGAGACTCTGATCCCTCTAGAAATCAACTCTCAGCCCCTCTGGTTACTCTAGTATCTGGCCTAGACTTATGGCTGCTTAAAGATGTGGTCACTTATCTATGTCACCAGCAAGACTGGCTTAGTATTTCCTAGTGATCATCCCCTCACATGCCTCATGAGCCTGTATCCCACTCCAGCTGGTGGAACCTACATGCACACGCACATGCACACAAAATAAAGAGCCTCACTCTCAAAAACAGTAATGGAATTTGGTGATAAGATCAGGATCCAGGCACGACCAGGAGCCTTTTTACACAGAACCAGCCTTTTACCCCTCCCTTTTCACGAATTCTTTTCCTCCCCAAATCAGCTAGATACATCCCTTTCCCCACTTTCAATTCCTCTCCAAAACATCCCATAGAAATCTTGTGCAGTCCCAAAATACACTTCTTGGCTTCTCATAATAAGTCTCATATTCCGAAAGGCTATCCAAAAGGTGATCCAGAGACTCTTTCCTCTGAGACATTGTGATGGGTGTCACCTAGACCACAGAACAGGTCACTGTCCCAGAGAAGCTGGGGGAGGGGTTAGAAGGGTATTATAAAGGTTCCACATTGTTCCCATCTGTGCTCCCATGTCTGTGTGGGCACAAGCTTTTCTTTTACCATTATCCAACAAAACCTATTGCCATGTCATCAGAGCACATAACGTGGGATAAGCAACAAGAGAGAATAAGTGCTGGAGGCTGAGGCAGAAAAGATGCTCACCGCTGCCAGCTGTGTGATGAGCCTGTATCGATCCTACAGAAAGTACATCCATTATACAAGATGCACTTGGCTCCATGCTGACAAGTCATTGAGGAGAAGGCAATGATATACAAGAATCAATGCAGGCCCCCTCTCTCTTTTTCCTGCATGACAGCACAACAGTATCGTGCTTTCCCACACCAGCTCAGCTCTCCTTCATCCACCCACCTTTACTTCCTAGGAATGATATTTTTCCTCATGCACAATCCCCATCTTTCTTAATTTTTACTT
The DNA here is from genome assembly GCA_034509425.1 of Eopsaltria australis. Classification (NCBI taxonomy): domain Eukaryota; kingdom Metazoa; phylum Chordata; class Aves; order Passeriformes; family Petroicidae; genus Eopsaltria; species Eopsaltria australis. The sequence continues at coordinate 190,715 of JAVTVJ010000795.1, forward strand.
TTCCCATGCCCTTTTTAAGATACATGCTTCATTTTTACCTGATCTGGGAGATCTACATTACTATACCTCAGTGTTAGCTGCCCCTTTCTGATCTCCAGGACTTTTGGGTTTTTTTTTTTCATTTCTACTGAAAAATCATGTACAGACTTGGACATGCTTATGGTATGTTTGACTCTATATCTAAATGCTATCAGCTCACTCCTACCAGCCTCTACTTCAGGAAAAGACATTCAGGTAAACATTTATGGCAAAGGTGATTCCTTCAGGGTCTGCAGAACTGAAACAGTCTTGACTTAGCAACTCAAGAGAACAGGTAAGAATTTCAAGGTGTCTAGGGAAGGAATAACAACTAGGATAGAAGATGACATCAGAATCCAGATTTTTTTTCAGAGTGGTGTTACTTCCTGAGTAAGTCATTGTGCAGTGATCACCATGACCCTTTCCGACTAATGAGACCATACATACATCCACTTCCACCAAAAATTCAGATACTGTGTCACATAGTGAGAGAAACAGAGAACTGCTGATTCAAATGAGTAGAAAATGTGTAGCACCTGCTACATATGGTCTTCCCCAATCATGTTACGGATGTCTGAGTGTTCATGTGGCAGACATGAAGCAAACTTTAATATTATATCTACCAACAGCCTTCTACAATTCCAACAGATAGACGGATATAGTCATATCCAGGTGGTGGATGGTAGCGGGTTGTTTGTGAGATGGACATCACCCTGTCATGAAGATTCTGATGACAGCATTCCAGAGATAGACTTGCTGATATCCTAACTGGATGTTATTCTTTTGTGAAAAGGAACTCCTGAGATTTCCTTGGGATGTTAGATTTTTAAAGCTCTTTCTCTGTATTTGCACCCTTTCTGAAAACTTACTTTCTAAACAAGTTAAAATCAAAAAAACTTGATCAAGCACAAGTTTAAAAATTCCTAAAGAATGTCTTTCTTCCATCATCAGCCTCAATTCTGTTTTAGGCTACCCAGTGTTTCTCTCCCTTAAAACAACTTGGCTTGTCCTAAACAATATGTTTGGGGAGAGGGGACACACAAAGCTGACATTCTGTTCTCAGAACAGGCAGGAATATAGACAGGCATATTGCTTTGGCGGCTGAGAAATTTATTCCCCCTCCATGCTCATTCTTTCATTAGTTTCCCTTCTGTGACTGCCAACAACATGGCCAATTAGTGCTAATCATGGTATGGACACCTGTCCACAAGAAAGGAGGTTGAGAACAATTACACAGTCATTTTCCAAAGCACATGAAGCAGCTGTCAAACAGTAATGACTTTCAGTCACTGCTGGCATTGGCTCTATTGCAACAGGTGGCCAAAAGGTAAAATAACATTAATGCCATTATCTGCTTTCCTAGTTGTTCTATCCTGGATTTTCATTCTCCCTTTACATTCCACAGCATTTAAGCTTGCAAAGAGTAGTGACATCTATAATGTCTATGAATGTATATCCCATGCTCTTTTACTGAGTATAAGAACTTTGAAAATATGAAGAAATTTATATTTCTCTACACTTCAAGAAGATGAAGTGACAGAGATTTAAGCACAGGGAGTTTTAAAATTGAAATCAGAACTTGTAAGTTGGAATTCTATGAGTTTCACATGAGCTGATCTTCCGTAATCTCTACAGTTATGCACCATCAAATATGTTCTAAGAATCCTCTTTTTGTGGGCATGTTCCAGTGAGCTCAGGAGGCGCCGTTTGTGCTGAAACCTCTGCAAATCAGGAATGACAATCACTTCAAACTTAGGATAAGAAAATACAGACTGTGCAAATAGTAGCCAAATGTGAAAATCATGGTTTAACAATTTTCCCATCACTGTAAAGGAACTGTTTGACAGAAACTGAAAATCCATTTCTCCATAACAGCACATCACAAGCTGCACATTCCAAGTGTCCCACACCTTCTTGCAGTCCTTTGCCTCAATTGCTGAACTTTATTTGACGTTGACAAGTCCTACAGACAACTGCTTCCTTAACTCACTTGATTCATTGTCAGGGCAGCTCTATGATAGCAATTTTATGGGCAGAGAGCCTCAGGAAGGATAATGTGCAGGAACAGTACGAGAAATTAAGCTGCTTCAGAAAGATTTTTTGTAGACTATGGTAACTCCTCACTACCAGTCCTTATTAAGTTACTGTTCTTTCCACAGACTTTGCATGTGTGATTTCTCACACTTATTTTAAAAATGAAATGCAAAGCCATCTCTGCAGAAGTCTGAAGGTAGTCACTCATTGATAATCAGCAAACTCAAAGTTATTAGCTGCACTGCACAGATCTCTTGAAATTCAAGTAACAGGGTACTTCTACCGTGAGTTATTCTCATGGAATGGGATCTGCAGAAGAGAGAGAGGAAGAAGACCCTTCATCAGGTTTAAGTCCGGTTTCTGAGGTCAGATACCTCAAGCCTTGCTCTTGCATTCTCACAGCTGGATGCCCCCTTGGCTCCATCTCCTCCGGTCTCACCATATCCCTGGAGCTTCTCTTTCCCATAGTATAGGCTCTATCAGGCAGTGCCAGCTTTCCAGCATGCTCTGCTGTTCGGTGCTTTCTCCAAGGCTCATCCCAGGCACAGAAAGATCCTTCCTGGTCAGCACAGTCAGCTTGCCTCCCTTTGGAGGACGAACGATGCCCGGCTGCAGTCCCGCCGTGCGCTCTCCCGCCGCTCCTACAGCCTGTCCAGGCGCGGGCGCTGCCCGTGGTGCTGAAACCTTGCCCTCAGTCCCGCCCCGCTTGGCGCTCTGGATGCCGGCACCTAGAGGCCCTATCTCTGCAGGAAAACCATTTCTGAAGACATTTCCTGCCCAAACCTATCAGCCAAGAAGCTGAAAGATACGGTTCTGCTCCAGCAGAACACGAAAAATATTTAAGATAAATTTTGATTCAAGAAATATCTAGTTCACTTTCTTTCTCTCTGAGACTTGATAGACTTCCAAAAGCCTCATTAAGTTGTCACTTTGTAATCTTCAAGTAACCCATCTATCTGTCAGACTTGACTCTGGTGATTGCAGTGTAGTTTGCTAAAGTTGGGCTGCTTGACTTCTTGCCAATAGAGGTCAAACTACATGATAATCTGTATAAAAGTATTTTGTGGCAATTAGGACAAGTCTAACCAAGAGAAATCAGAATTCCATGATAACCAATGTCCCTTTTGCACTTTCAGCAAACAGACCTCAAAATCCAGATGATACTAGAACTATCTTAGAGGCAGCTATGCAGCCATTGTTAAAGTAAAAAGTTTTCCTTCCTCTACCATGTTAGCAAAAAATTGAGTTTTCCAGTTTCCAAGGATGCTAGTCTAACTAGACAAAATTCCTTTTTTAGGTGTGTTTGAAACAAGAGTTACTTTTATCATATAAATGACTTCAATGTGCAAGCATTTTTTTTAAAGTACTTATCCCAGTGTAATACTGACAGTATTACTTTAAAATTCAATCAATTCAGCCAAATTAGGCAAGGAGTTTGGGGGGGGGGGGGGGAAGGGAATGAAAACTCTGTGATAGTTGAGATTACATCCAGTCTGAAATTTTCCATAATGTGTTGGTTGACGACCAAAAGAAAAAGTCTGACAAGCAGTCTGACTTGCTTCAAAAGTTCAGTTATTGCCTTTTATCTAGATCCTGCTTGGAAAAAAAACATTAACGAGCAGAAATAGTAATTTCACAGTTGGCAAGACTTGGCATTCAACAGCAGATCTTATAGCACCATAGCAGTACAAAATGTGACTCGTCACTCGTCCTTAGGCTGCACAGGCTCATTCTCTGACATCCAACAGCTTCTCCTTTATCTTGGTTGGGTAGAACCATTAAGGCTCTCAATTTTCCAATGTATTTCAGAGTGGTTTACCTAAAACCTGAATATAACAAAGCAAAATTTCAGCTCTTAGACTGGTTGCAATCAGTCATTCAACAATGAGTGGAAAGGTGACTAGACACTAGAGACAGTGATTCTTATAACTGGTTGCACAAATACTTCATCCTTTTCTCCTATAGTGATGTTCAGGTACGATACTTGTTGGCAGGACAAAAAAGGTCACTGATCTCTGTTCAGGTGACAGGTTTATTTGCAGTGCACAGTTATACTCCAGAAGGAAGCAGCCAGGGAGTCAATCAACAGAGATCTAAACCACAGACACATCAAATTTAAAAAAAAAATAGAGGAAGAAAGGGCTTTCTGAGATCTTCAATCATCAGATCATTTCATGCCAAATGATTTTCTTTGTCCTTTGAGACAGATTTTCTCAGATACTGGGTATTTTCACATGCAAATATGGCTACCACTGGAATTGCAAGGGAATATCCTTCTTCTAGGGAGGATGTGTTCATTTGATCTCTTTTTGGTCAGCTTTTAGAATGAAGACATAAAAGCATGCGTTTCTCACAAAAGACCATCAAAAGCAGTTGATGGAAAGCTCAGATGAAAACCTCAGTGTTCCAAGGAGAGGTAAAGCAAGACAGACAAATTCCATCCTGAGATCCTTCGGGCTGAAGACACGTGGTTTTCCAACAATATCTAAATCTGCAAAACACAAAACACACTACCAAAAAAAAAAAAGAGCTTTCAATCACAAGGACACTAATGACACTTCACCTGTTCGATAGCAACTCCACTCTCTGTACAACCAGAGCACAAATATGTCTCTGCTAGGAAAGTCTGAAGCAATAGCACAGCATCTCTGTTGCTCTTCTGCACAGTAATGAGTGCTCGGTACAACTCAGCTCCTTCAAGTTGAAACTATTCAATGAGGCCCAACACTCACATTAATTAAGGGCAACATTCCCTTTGTCAATGAAGGTCACAAGATTCGATCATTCTGCATCTGCACAGTTTTCTGGAAAAAATTATTTTGCTCAGTGAAAAAACAGAATATTTTAATCCTTAGCAGCATTGCCCTGATAATAAAGATGAGATGCTTCCCACCTATCCCCACCCCCAGCTGAGAAATTCATTCTAGTTTCTCCTAGTGATGTGATAAGCTCTTTACTGTAAAAAAAACTGTGAACCTCAAATTGATTATATGAACCAGAAAGACTGCTGTGAGCTTCCAGTTTGTACTAAAACTGAGAAGCTCAGAGATCATTTGGACCATCAGCATGGTTTTAACAAAGTAAAATAGACCAAACTGAAGAGGAAAAAACTAACCTGATCTGCAAGTTTGCCTGTAGGGAGCCCTGAAATGATAGCACACTGTAGCAAAAGATGCCTTTCTTCTTGAAATTACTGCAAGCTGACCTTATTCAGAATATGAGAAACACTGCAGAAAAAAAAATGGCGCTCCACAAAATAATAACACATAGTACAGAAAATTAGGGAAAAAAACCAGTCACAATCACATTCTAACCACATTTTCCTCTTTGATACAACAAATACCTTCCATTTTCAATAATGGGAGTTACTCACATACAACAAATGGAAAATAGGCCCCAGTCTGTTCAGAAATTGGTGTGAGTGGAAAACACAGATTACAGGCAACAATAAAATATATTTCTGCTGATAGCTCACTTTTCTTCTGTTGTTCTCGTTCAGTCAGGGAATATGTCCCTGTATCTCTTTCCTCTTTCTTCTTTTTTTTTGGGAAAAGCATATTTTCCAATTTTTATATATTAAAATTCAAACTCAAAATACACACATTTGGCACCTTGAAAATTCTGGTCTTGAAGAGTTTTTGGACAGAAAGGTGGAAAGTCTCTGCTTTTTCACAATGAAGCGTCAAAAAAGCATACAGGAAATAGTGGAAGGCATTATCAGAATACTTCAGCTTACTGCGTATGCTTCCAGACAGCAAACATATAAAATGAAAGCAAAGTATGTCTTGATAAAATGTAGCACCAATTTCAACAAAACTTTTTAAAACTTTCATCAAATATTTTAATTCTGTTTAAAAATTCTATCTTTAGTTTCACAGCACCATGCAGCACTATCATGCAGCACTGTCATGCACAGAGTTCATAATGTGATCTAAAGGGGCACAACTGAAATAAAAATCTGCAGAATATCCTTGGAGCTTTCCTGTTCCAGAGAGAACCCTGCAGTCAGAAACATGTTAGCCTTCTCCCTAGGGGGATGTCAAGGCCTGGACAGAGCCACTCAGAAACAAAGGCAGCTCTTTATGGAAAACTGTGTGCAAGTCAAGCTTTCCCCTGTGCTTGCTCAAGTTTTTTATTGGTTTTTTTTTTCAATCCTAAGCACAGCTATCCCCTAAAGTCACTTCACAGTATAGTCAAGGAGACATCTACTCCCTATGTTAGGAATACCCAGTTCATCTGTTCTGATGAGGATGAAGCTTTGTCCCTGCACAGTAAATATCAGGTTGAGAGCTGCAGATGAGACACACCAGAGGCCAGCGTCATGGGGTTGCCTTGGTTGGGATTTCCAGTGCAGAAAGGAGGTGAAGCCAGAACTGACGTATGCAAAAGGAGGTATTGCAGTTTCTGCCTCCAGAACTCATAAAACCCAGAGAGAATCAAAGGACTTCCTCTTTTAGACTTCCAGCTGACTGAGAGGAGACATCACTCTCTCCCCTCTGCGCTGTCTGGTGAGGTTCAGCCGAGACTCGTGGCTTGGTTGTCGGCCTAGATGGCGCGGAGGAGGAATGGGAGGACCCGGCCTGGACTCTCAGCAAAGGCAGTTCAGCTGGGCCGACGTGCCAGCTACAGTTGACAGCACCAAGCCCTTCGGCTCTGGGCCCCACTCTGTTACCCCCGGGCCCAGGCTGGCCATTGGTCCTTGAGGCAGCTGTAGGAAGGGGAACCAGGTCAGCTCTGCTTGGCTCTGGCCAAGCCAAGAAAAGCTTCGTTCTGTTGCCCCAAGCCAAGCTAACTTGGCCTCCGCCAACCCCACCTGGCTGGGCCAGGTAGGTTCTTGCGTGCAGCCCAGCGCAGGAGAAAGCTCGGGCTGGCCTCCCTACAGCTCGGACGCAGCCCCACCGGCCTCTAGCAGCTCAGACATGGCCCCACCAGCCCCATTCTGCCCATGGCCCGGCGCAGGAGAGGGCTCAGGCCGGCTCCCTGCAACTCGGATGCGGCCCTGCCGGCCCCCAGCAGCTCAGATGTGGTTTGGATGGAGAACAACGCAGATGAACTCCTCTCCCTCACCTCAGACACTGGGAATGTTACACTCAAACAGCGCAGATAGAGGTCATGTGACCATCGCCTGGCTGAAAGACAAATTAATCTTTTCAATATCAAGATGGGACTTGAAAACATCCGTTTTCCCCCACACAAAAAGAGAAAGGATGAAGACATCTGCGAAAGGTATGGCATAAAGACTTCAAGTTAATGAATGAAGCAAGGCCTATATCCAGAGAAAGAGGAGATGAGGAGTGCCTAAACTTTGAGGCTGAAACTTCTCTTGTAAAGACATGTTGATAAACTTGACTATAATATACCCTGCAATATATGAGCAATGGTCTAAAAGAGTGAAAAGGGGGGATGTAATGTTCTAGCTACAGCCAGTGGACTAAGGCTTCTGTGTAGAGATTCCTTGCCCCGGGAATAGAGAAGAAGACTTATGTTGCCGATAATGAGAAAAGGGGATTTCGTTGCCACTGTAATAGAACTATTCATCCTCAAAAGAGTACCTCAGCCACCATCATATGCCCATTGTAGTGGTCCTGGGAAAGTTACTGAAGTGGAAGGGATTTTCCAGAACAAGTAGATCTTTTCCTCCCAGGTGACTGCTTGTATTGAGGCTGAAAACCATAGGGACTGTATTTCCTATGGGAATCAACATGGTAAAGCAAGAGAAAACTTCTCTCCCTACATGAACTGAGAAAAGGACTGTTCCAGAGGTGGTAAATTAACTAAAGGTCGATGTGTTGTCTTTTTGTATGGTCACTGGGGAAAAAAATGGAGAGGTGGGGGGGGAAGAAAGGTGTTCTAAAGGTTTTGTTCTGATTCCTGATTTTTATTATTCTTTTTTTTACGTCTGTTAATAAATTCTCTTTATATTCCTTAAAGTCTGAACCTGCTTTGCCTACTTCTAATCCTTATCTCATAACGAAATTAAATAATTTTAGTAAGTGTGCTGGTATTTAACCAAAAAACTTGAATTGGTGAACTCAAACCACTACACAATTGGTGTTTCCACCCATTTTCGCAAACCTCTAAACCGCAACAGCCAGTTAGCAGAGCTGAGACTTCTTCCTGACCTAAAAGGACATCAGTTTTCTAATGTGAATACAATTTTCTTTTGCATTTTTACTTTTTCCCTAGTCCCATGCCTGTTTCATGCAGCCAGTTATCCATCTCAAATCTAAAGAACACATTTCAGACTCTTTGAATAAAATTTCTTTTCATTTAATTTTTTTAAATAAATAATATAAATGACAAAAAAATTATAAAATATTCCAATTAGCTTTAGAAATTTCCTCAGAAACAACTTGAAAGATTGAACCCCAACTCAATATTAAAGGGTCTTGGAGTGTATAATTTTTAATGACTTAGAATTAAAAGTACCAACAATCTCACAAGATTTAACCTTCTTTTATTTCTCATCAAAACATTCAGACATTTCTTGCCTTGCATGTGATAGACTAGACTGAACAGTCAAATCTTTTCTGATCACACTTTCCACCCTCCACTATTCCAAGAAAAGCTTAATCATGTTATGACATGCCTGTGACCACTAATGTGATGAGGGAAAAAGGAGAAAGAATTCATCTGCTAACAGGAGAGACTAGCACAGAAGAATAAATGAAAACTAAGTTGAGAAATCTGTAACAGAACAAATACAATTAAAGAGAAAGCTTTTTGGAAGGTTAGACATGAAGAACAATTTCTTATTCTAAAATTTTCCTGTTTTAACATTTCATTACTAGTCCCTTGGGGCTGTCCACACAATTGCTTAGAAACCATACTTATTTATGCATAACTTGGATCTTAGTTCAATAAACCAAAATAATTTGATTCCGATCATAACCATTTAATATAACAGATGAAACTATTCCAAAAGCCTATTCAGAGAAATATAAAGAAAATTATTTGCCACTTATATTTTGCCATCAACTTTAAAAGAGCTACAAGGGCTTTTGAAATTTTATGGCTGCCTTTAAAAAGATGGCACAAGTGAGCCCATATATCATGCATTAATTGTTACCCCTATCATCTTCTAAGATGAAGTTTTGAATATAGCTCCAAACTAGGATTTACAATCATTGCCAACAAAATCTGCACATTACAGAGATTAGTGGAGTAGAAAATAGTGAGGAATACACTTGCCCTTTCAGAAGGTTTTCAATTGCATGGCAAAGTAGCTCGATGCATTGAAAAAAATTCTTGAAATATGACGAAGTGCAGGAGGCAGATCCCACCTATTGGATAGGAACTTGGGGATGGTACATGGAAGTTGTCAGACTGAGTAGTGTGAAGGGTTGCTTCAGGCCCTGACACCAAAAAGGAGGGGATATCAAACACTAGAGCAGGGATTTTGCTGCTGTACAGGGGTTGGCCAGTTGGGAATAGCATGGTTCAGTTGTTCATGGTGATACGAAGCACATTCAGAGAAGACAGGAAAAGAAACAAAAGGTTTGAGAGAAAAGATTCTGTCATAAACCTTAAGGTCTCAAAATATACCTCATGAAAGACAAAACAGAGAAGAACTGGGCCTGAAGGGGCAAATAAAGAACAGACCTGGTAGTAACAAAAAAAATGTTGACTAGAGGCAAGGTCAGACAACTGAAGCAAGACCTGATTTGCTGGCACCATGAGGTAATTATCAGAACAGCTTATCTTCAGAATATGTGGTCATTTGTATATTACATATTGAAATGAGAAGTGTGCTGTATAGCCAAGGTGGTGCTTTCTAGTCTTGGCATCACACTTGAATAGGAAAAACAGAACCAGCTATCATGGTTTAACTCCAGATGACAGCTAAGCACCACACATCTCATCCACTCTTCCCCAGGGGGTGGAGGAGAGAACCAGAAGGGTAAAAATGAGAAAACTCATGGGTAGAGATAAAGACATTTTAAATAAGCAAAAGACACAAATAAAGCAAAACAAGGTTTTCACGCCCTACTTCCCATGAGCAGGCAAATGTTCAGACATCTTCAAGAAAGTAGGGCTCCATCACTCACAGGAGTGACTTGTGAAGACAAACACCATCACCCCAAATGTCCCTCCCTGGTTCCTCCTTCTTCCTCCAACTGTATCTGCTGAACATGACCTCACATGATATATCTCTTTGGTTACTGGAGTCAGCAATCTCATCTGTGTCACCTCTCTGACCCTCTTGCCTTTCCTCGTCCAGGACAAGACTCCTCTGACCACAGGAACCATCTGCTTGACCTACACCACAGCAGTGCCTACATTTCATTTCTGCCTACAAAGAGAGTTGATGTGTAAACTACCATGGATGTGTAGTCTCAGCAGTAGTGTTTGATTAGATGAATTCCATGCCTTGCAACATCTAGGTTTGTTTTTTTAGATTTATCTTCAAACACTGTCCCAGGGCCAGGGGAGTGCAAAGATCACTGACACAAAATAACACAGAGAAGGCAAAGTAATTCTAAAACACCCTTAAAACAAAAAATTACCCCAGCCATTCCTGTTTTTGTTTAGGAATACTGATTTCCTGCTTACCTTACTCAAAAGAAAGTGTGAAAAATTCTACACTGGCTCCTCTGTGATGACAAATTTGGCTTGCACTTAGGTACCTCTTTTTCTACATCAAAGAATAGTTATTTTTAGTTTTTTTTAAACCAGGACTATGCAAACAAATGTTCACAGTCACATGTAGCATTTGTCCAAGAAGCCAAGTATTTAGCACCCTCATCCTGTGACCTTCAGTGAAAATGAAAATGTTCACCATATTACAGTAGATGCCAACCAGCTCAGCAATGCCTGCAGCACATTTTTTTCGCATTAATGTTTTAAACCCAGAGTAGCATTTAGGAAAAACAGAAATTTTGTGAGGAATTTTTAAGTTGATAGTGGAGGCTTATTTTCTAAAACAATAAAAATGTCAGTGATCCAAGGATACAAAGATATGTGGCACGATGCCCATGTCTCAGCCAAGGAAACAGGAACAGATGACACCAAATATGCTATAGGCTGTTAGTTAGAGGAGCGTGCCAACAGTGCAATGTGTTACTACACAGGAAGCCTGAGTTCAGAAGCAACAAGAGCTTGTTGAAACTGCAGCTGAAATGGTGTTCTACAGAAAATAGCTTTTACACGAAACAGATCTAGGAAAAGAATTAAAAGAATTTTTTAAAAAAATAATTTAAAATTTTAAATACATTAGGAAAGAAAAACTGCTTTCTAAATAGAAAAGAAGAAGGTTTTGATGGCTTGCCAAAAATTAAAGGGGTGGCTGAGTGTCACATTTATTTGTTTCCTGGCTTGAAGATTTTTCTTGTCAGTGATGCTACAGAAATAAAAAATGTTATCATTTTTTCGGTTTTTTATTTTGGGCAAGTTTCTGCCCTGGAAATCTGCTTTCATCACCCTTTAACAGGAAGCAGTTAATTTTCAAATAGCTGTAGCAGCATTCACCTGGGTGCCTCCTTTCTCCTGTTACTGACTATGACAGAACTACATAACATTTAAACCAAAGGCAACAGCACCAAAGGCAAAATGCTGTGTTTTGTTTTTCTTCAAACGTGCAATCACGGACAATTCCACATGGAATTACAAACAAAGCAGTCTTTAATTAACTACCAGTGAAATATACCCTCCTCCCACGAGCTCCTCTCAGAACAACAAAGCAAAAAAAGCTCAAAACCAGCATTTTTGTGCTATTTTATGAACCTGCCTTACAGGAATGGTGCACCTCCTGCCTCTAGGTATAGATTGTGTTTTCTGGGTCTTATACGACATTCTGCCATTCCCAGTTCCTCCAGAGGAGTGGAAGCTTGCAGCACCTTTATAAAGGCTGGCAAAGATGAATTTAGCCCCTGGAGTCTGTGGCCTGAGCTGGCTGGAGCCCAGCCACACTGGATGAGGAGCAGGCAAGGGCAGTAGCACAGGCAAGGCACTCACAAGAGAGGCATCAGCTCAGCCACAGCCACGTGCCTGTGTCTCATGCATGGGGGCTGGCAAGAGCACAGGCTTCTCTGCTTCAGCCTGTGAAGAAAGCGCTGAGAAGAAGGGGTGGATGGCCAAACCCAGCCTGATCCTACTGCCATCCCATCTATAGGTCTCCAGCTCCTAGGGTGGCTTTGTAGGGCAGCTGTAGGGCAGTTTATTTGAAACCTGTTTTCTAAGAATTTGTTTAACTGTATGGTAGCATTTGTTCTGCCCTGCTGTGGAAGTAACAAAGACACATATAGATGAAGAGCCTGTGTTTTCTCAAAATGAATTGATTAATGATCCTGATTTCATAATCCTTACAATATGAAAAAAGTTAAGCACATACTGGCCTAAGTGCAGGTGATAGAAAATTAATTTGTACAAAACATGGATGGTGCAACTAGGCGACAGTTGTATCTAGTTAATATTCACACTGAAACATCAAAAATAAGGTACAAAAGAAGCTTTCTGACTTTCAAAGGCAATTTAGGGGGAAAAAAAACATTGCAAAATCAATCTTTCAGTCTCCGATTAAGTCACTGTTTCCAGGGGCAGCATTTTCAAGACTAAAATTAAAAATGCTATTAAGAGCTCAGTCATGACAGAGATATGATCCCAGTATTGTAGCGTCCCTGCCCCACTAAGGGCTTTAAATCACCAGCATGTAGATTTCCTGTAGGATGTTAAGTGACAGGGAGCATTAAGGAAAGGCATTGGCAGTTTGGGGTCAGTAGCCTGCTCTTCCAGGAGCAACTGTTCAAACCCCTGTGGTACCCTTTTGCCTGGGCCTAGGGCTACCTTGCAATCCTTTGCAATACCAAATATCCTTCATTTGATCCATTAAATCTATGGGCTCCTAAAATGGCCTCTCTACTTGGGTTACCTCCTCCAGGATTGGGGCATGCCAGGCACTCACAGCTCCTCTGCTGTTCCTGAGGTAGGTGGCAAATTATACTGAAACAGCAACCTGTGGTGATCCTTCTTATGGAAGGATTCAAATAATGGACTTTTCCAGTGTAATCAAATTATGGGAAATTTTTTAGTGTCCTTCTGTGATTCTATCAGGCATTAAGTGGAGATACAACTGGAAACTGACTGAGCTTTCAGCTGGGTCATGTGGAGCTCTGAATTCTCACAAATATAGTTATTGCATATTTATAAGATAGCTTTAAAGAGTGAGTCAACAAAATCTATCCCTGTTGTGCTTATTATGATGGACTGATTTCTAAAAATGGGTTGAGAGACAACCTGAGGACTGGAAAGTGTATTGTACAGAAATGAATAGGTCTGTTTAGACAAGTAGATACAAGGTGCATTTGTGGTGATTTCCTTCTATTTGGGCCCAGGCAGGTTTTCTTTCCACAAAGAGGTATATATTCTTTTATTCTCTGCATCATTCAAGTAGTCGTGAACCCAACTTGTCCTCAGCATTGTGTGACAGCCTGCTGAGGAAATGGCCCCAAAATAATGAGGGATGGGATTCAGTGAAATATTGTTCATATTTTTACTGCCACACAGATCTACACAAAAGCTTCACAATAGCAGCAGCATTCTGCTGATCTACTGATTTTCTTCTGTGTAGACCCCGCAGAGGCACAATAACAAGAGCAAAATAATAAAGAAGCCACATAAAGCTTTGTGGCTGCGCTTGTTATGACTGTTTCTTTAAATAAGGCAGACCATGAGAACATAATGTGTCCATACAGTGAGGCATTTCATCTCCTCACAGAAAAATAATTCATGAAGGGAGCACTTCAAATCTATTAAAATATTCCCAGTTCCTCTTCCACCAGCTTCCATTAAGAATAGCAAGAAAGGTTAAAGATTTAATGGATGTTGAGATTGAACTTGCTGTCCTTTTCAGACCCTCCTGGACAGAGTCAATGGCCACCACTCACACTGTGCATTACCACTGCCTGAATAAGCTTCCTATGTTTTGCCTGACTTTTTGATAAACAAAGACTTTCAGTCTCTAAGGCTCTGCAGCTCAAGACAAGATCTTGTTTTCAATAGGAAAAATATACTGTGATTTATTCTCCTCTTCAACCAGGGTAATTCAGTTTTTAAAAGTTGCATTTTCAGATTTTGCAGAACTGGGTAAAGCTCTCAGGAGTACACCTGCACTGAATGCAGGTATTCTTCCATCTCCCACCAAGGCTTGAGATTCCATTGGAATCCGACTTTTTCAATGCTGACAAAAAATGTCAGTATTTTCAAGATTCTGAAATATTTTGATATGGAACTTAAAAGCTGGGTATCACACCAGTGAGTTCTGGCTCTGCAGGACTTAACAAACTGCTGTCACATTATCTGAGCCACCCAGGGAGGCCACTGCCAGAGAATAATGAGTATAGCAGCCCCCAGAGCCCCTTTCAGGGCAGGTTTTTCTGGACTTTCAAACTCACAGCAATTCAATCTGGAGCAAATCCCAAAAGCAGAAATCTTCCTATTATTCACTGAAAATGCATCAAAGCAGAGACACATCCATAAGGCATTTAGATTTTATAAATTGGCATTTTTCAACAAAGGCATGCTTTGTCAGGAAATTCCTGGCCAGCTCTAATCAGGAATGCATCTGGGAACCAAACATTTTGTCAGATCTACGGGCAAGACAGATTTAGCCAATAAACGAAAGGGATGTGATCAGTGATCCAGAAGATCAAAGGACAGGGAAAATCAGAAGAGGATAGAATTAGCCAGCAAAATTCTTTACTTGCAATTAAAGTATTCTAACATCAGATCTGATGAGAAGCACAGTGTTCACCAGTGAAAACCACAGTCTGGACAAAAGGGGCTGCATTACTGGGAGCAGAGAAGACCTAAGCAAGCATAATCACAGTGCACAACTTTGATAACACACTTTGGGACAGAGGCAATGGGGAGAAAGTAGGGACTGTGACCTCTCCTTCTCTACCACCAATTCAATGATTAATTACCAATGCAAGAGAGTATTTATCCTCCAGAAACTTCAATTTGTTTTCAAAGAAAGCTTCAGAACAAAACCAACCAAACAAACAGGACTCTGTGGGTCCTGGGGAGCAGCCACAGTTCAGCTGTACAGCAAATTTAATTTCTCAAAAGTAATGTTGTTTACATTGTCTCCACATTAGCCTCTAAAAAATTAGAAAATAGAAGTTGAGATCCCCAGAGCATTATTTACAGGAAGGCACTGTCAACAGGCAGCAGTTCTATTGCTCCTCTGAGCAGGGGCATTTTGAACTATATGTCCTCTTTTTCCAGCCACTAAATGGTTATGACTTCTGGCATAAGGCTGAAGTTGCAATTTCAAACCCCCTCAAGCAGAGAAGGAACTGAACTTGGCTAGGTTACTGCCTGGCTGGGTGACTGGCTGGATCACTGCCCTGCTAGCCAGGTTACTGTACAACTGAGAGAATTTGGGTCCTTACTGCTCCAGTGGCACCCCAGCCCTGGGGCTTCAGCTACCTTCTCAATAAATTAAGTTCCAAAACAACCATCTCGCCCAGCACTCACTCCACCTGCCCCACACCACCAGTTCCACACTATCTGCTTTCACTCAGTACCTCCCTGCTCCCTCTGCCTGAACCCAAACCACCACCCACAAGCTGGTTGCTACAGTCTCTCTGCCCTGGAGATAAACCCCTCTCTGGAGGCACGTACCTGAGCCACAGGACATTTCCACAAATATTTCCATGCAGATGCTGATTACCAGAAACCACTCACCTCAAACTGGTGACACTGTCATAAATTCACAGACTAGAGAATAGCAGCCTGTAATTCTCCCCATCCCACTAGCAGTACATTGGATTACCAGGAAAACACTAGGCAGAGGGGAAAGAAAAAGGTTTTTTTTAGAGAAAATAGTTCTTGCTTAAATGTTTTCCCACATGGAACATCTGATCATCAGAACTGCTAACACATCTGCAAATTAAAAGTTTAAAAAAAAGTAAACATAGCATTTTCTGCCAAAATTGAGCATTCAATCCATCATCAGATGCTATGAAGACTTGAGGGAACATACAGGGATAGGGATGCAGTATGTATTTTTCTTACTTTTTTTTCCTAACCCTCAGATTTACACAATATCCCTCATCGCGTGCTCTTTAGCTGCAATGTCCAGTCTCTGAAGTGCAAGGAGCAGTCTAATTTTCAACCACCATTTCAGCAATTCTGGCACTCCAGGATTTTCTGAACCCTACAGAGGTACCAAATCCCTTGGTTTGTGACCTCTGGAACAAAGGGAAGTTTGTACAGAACAGGATATGAATAATTGTAATATGTGATGTGTAGTAAACTGGAAGCTGCAGTCTGTGCCATCTGGAGAGGCAGGGATTTACACAAGCTTATTGTGAAACCAGAATGAAGGAAAAATTTCACTGTAGGAATAAAGCTGAACCTGCACAGCCATGCAGGATTCAGGTGAGTCTTTGAAGAGAAATGCCTCATGTGAATGTTTGTAATTAAGAGACAGTGTATCATGAGCCCTCCAGACATTGCTGTCACATACTCTGAGCTGGAACCAGTTTGAAGCAGCGAGTACATACTCACCTGCTGGCTGCTGGAAATTACTGTCTCTGGGAGACAGAGTAAAATCAATTATTCACATTTCCTCTGTTGCTGCTACCCACACTGCTACCAGCAGATATAGAAAACAGAGAAGGTTAGGGCTTGATTTTAACAGATTCCTATAGACTTCCTTGACTTCCTTTATCTGTCACTGGCTAGAAAAGTTTTAAAAGGAAAAATCACTGTTCCGCTTTCAAAAACAGACAAGTAATGTTTAAATGCTATTAACATACCTCCTCCTGATGTCCTGTTTCCATTTGTCACACCTCCTTTCACCAACACTGCATTTCCTTTAACCCATACAACTGTCAACTGAGCCAGTTTGGGGAATCAATATGTTAACAGTTTGTTAATTGTGGTTGATTCCTCATACGTGTTCAATATCAAGCAGCAGACTCTTTTCTGACTGCAAGGGGGTTTGTTACTCATCTGTGTACTTTACCTCTACCCTGGCCAAACACTGGGCATTGGCAGTGAGCTGAGAATGAAATATTATTGGAGGCTCATCTCTTCTGTTCCTGTTAGTTACACTTCTATCCCAGTTATTCAGGTTCCTGTTAGCACCCATCATCTAATCACTTCCTACAGTTCAGTTCTCCAGGGGACTGAGAAAAGCAAGGGGAGTCATAACAGGGATAAGACTTGCTGGAGCAGATCTCTAACAATGAGGACAGGTATTGAGACACCAAAGATGAACCAACCACACTTAAAATATTGCTGCCTGGAAGAAAGGAAATAAGAATAACAGAAGGGAGTGTGGGCGATGTAGCACAGGCAGCTGTCCATCAATGTCCTTATTGCAGCTCTTCCCAGCCTCTTCCAGGGGAAAAGACACGAGGTTTGGAAGTGCACACCACCAATGCTGCAGAGGGAAGGAAAACTATGTAAGACAGTGCCAAGTGGAGACTCAATCCATCCCTGGAAAGCCTGTGCCTGAAAAACAGTGCACAGGTGTTTCTCAGCAGAGCTGGGGGCCTCTTGTGTGCCTGCAAAGGGTGGCTGAGTTGAAAAACAGCTGAGAGAAGTAATGGCTCCTTGTTTCATCTGTCATGGGTCACCAAAGGGGGCTAAGCTGTGCACAAGCCAACTCCCAAAGCACATGATCTGGGAAGCTTCCAGCACGTTGGAGGAAACCACATCACTATGAAGGGAAGGAGCCACCACACATTTGCTCCTACCAGGCTGAGGTGGCCCCTCCTGCAGTGTCACCTCTGATGGCAGGTGCTCCAGCCAGCCCTGCACCCAGACATGCCAGACATGACCAACTGAGAGCAGGAGGTGCAAGGGGGCTCTGGGAGCTCAGGCACAGGTGGCCAGGGAGTGTCCAGCCCAGGGCTGCTCAGCAGGAGAGGCTCAGCCAGGGCTGTAACCAGCACCTGCAAACAAATCTGCTGCACCTCACCTTTCAGGCACACACGAAGGGAAGCCAATGCTGATGACATTTGCTTATTCACAGCTGGGGGAGCTTAATCAAAAGACAACAAGAAATGCTGTTCAGTTTTGCTTTCAATTCCCTTCAGTGCTATTCCACTTACTATAAAAATAGATGTCATAGCAAAGATTTATATTTAATGCTTTGCTTGTCAGAGACAGAAGGAGAAATGAGCTGCTGAGAAGAAAGAAACTCTGAGAGTGGGGATGGGGATTTATCCAGGAATGAAGAATTTTGGGACTAAGTCCATTTCAAACTAATTTAACTAGAACTGAAGCCACTGCTCTGCTTACTTGGTGCAGGGTTCATTCCACACATCAGACTTTTCTCTGCAAGACTGTGGGGAAGAATGAATTCAGACTTCAGAGGAAACTGGTTGAAGGGGAAGAAGGAAGAATGTTCAATCTGTCTTTAAACAATTTTACCAGGAGAACTGTTTCAGTAGAAGGACGTTGGGTATTTCTCCTGTATAATACCTGAGAACCATCACTTACCACTGGTTTGCTGCTAATGAAATACATGCAGCAGTGCATTAAAGTAACGGTGATTTTAAGCAATCTGTCAATAAATGCAAACATTTTTAATTTCTGTCATGCACCTGAAGACCCACTCCAGTTCTCTTATTCAACCTTGAGATTAATTATGGCACAGCCTGTAGCACAGAATGTCCCATCCAGCAAAGACTGCTAGAGGACATATTATAGCTCACTTTTCTGTATTTATATCTTTCTATTTATTCCCACTTGCTCTCATTTTTGCAACCTTTTCCCATTTTGGATTTCATCTCAACTGTACACTCATGACACAATGTATCAGTCCCTACTGTTCCACGTGCAGGTAATTTCATTTCAGTTTCATCCACATTTATGAGAACATGGTGTGGAGCAGAATACCCAGAAATCTCTGGCTCTTACCTCGGGCAAGGCTGGTCATGTTTGTCACAGCCTACCTGTGAAGCCCAGATAAGCCTCCCCTGGCTGTTCAGAACAGCACAGTTCCTCAGGTACACTAATGCCCAGCGACAGCTCACCTGTGGTCTATTTCAGACAATTCTGCCCTAAAATGTGTTTCCCACCAGCCTTGTTTTGACTCACACATGCAAGTTTGCTACTGAGCCAATGCTCTCTGGCAGCATGATACTCAGAAACAGACAGTGCAAGCAGTAAAGGAGTTATGGAAAGCTTCAGAAGAGAAGCTTTAGGAAAAAGATCCACAGACAATGCACATTTTACTGAACCCATGAAGGTTATATCTTTTAATGAGATATCCTAAACTTAAAATGCTGACTGGGTAACCTTCTGAGGTCCCTGTCTGGTTATCATGAATATAGTATCTACCAAGCAGGATATGTCGAACCTTAGTCTCTTCTTCTCTGTGCAGGATTGTTGCAAATTTTATTTTAGTATGCTCCTGGTCCAGTTTAATAGACAACTTTCACCTACAAAAATATGCATGAAAGATCTCAAAGTGGCTAGTGTTCATGAAAAATAAGAAAAAGTCATGGTTTCCTTCTGATCCTCAGCAGCAGCACATACTGAGTGACAAAGTAAAAGGTTTAACAGGAGAATTAACCTCTACATCTATTTAAAAATGCAGACAAATATCAGTCATGCTTTGGGTCATCCTGCCTTTTCTTATGGACCGTTGCCACCAAGATGCTGATTTTTTCCATCTGCTTGTGTAAAAAAAATATTGCAATGTGACATTAAAAACCACCACAAACTGGGTCATTTACTGAACAGCAAGTGAAAAGCACACCTCGTTCCCTGAGGATACTGCATAGGTATGTGACCTGCTTTGCTCAGCCAGCTTTTACAAACCACCAAGTGACACCCCTTCTCTTCTCTGAGCCATCCAGAGGCCTTTCATCTCCGCACTTCTCTCCTGCTGCAGTGGGAATAAAAGCAACTGAGTGGCTCGAAGTCAGAATCCAAAGTTAAGACAGGCAAAGCACAGCCTAAAGCAACTTCACCTCTGCTTGCCTTCTACCTCTGTGAAGCACAGCCACCAAAGCAGCACTAACACAGCTGCCCAGCGGTGGCACAGAGCGTGCGGCTCCGCTCACGGCAGCGCTCTGTGCTCTGAGCCTGCACAAGGACATGCCATCCCAGGGACTGAATGAAAGGAAAACAGGGAAAAGATGCTCATCTTCCTGCAGACTTTCATCCCCTGAACGCTCAGCCCTCTGCTTCTGAGGTGTCCCAGAGAGGCCATGGTTTTCTTGTTGGGGCTTTTTCCTGTGGAAAGGCAACTCAGAAGTAAAATTACAGTATTGTTGCTGAATCAGCCCTGGCCATCTCCTTCATCTGGGCTCTTCCAGCTTTTTGGTCTCTCCTGCCATCTTCTTAGTGTCTCCTGGACACATCCAGACTCTCAGAGGAAGCAGGGCTCAAACCCCTTGCTTTCCACTAACTCCTGGGGCAGTTCTTCCCCCAGGAAGAGAAAAGCAGAGGAAGCTGAGTCACAACCAGCCAGGGAAAAGGAGCTGCTGCCAAGAGTCCGTGGGGATGCAGGGGACAGAAGAGGGACCCCTCCATTACACCCAGCAGCTGTGGCTCCCTTCCATCAGCATCCCCCCTCTCATGTCTGGGCATCCTGCTCCCACCAGGGGAAAAGAGCATGAAAGAATTTGAAGCCCAGAATGCTGACAAACTTGGAGAAAATGAATCAAAACAAAAAAATCATGGGGGATTTCCCCAAACTCAGGGAAAATTCAGCCTCTCCCTGGAGAATTAAGGCTAAGAAAAAGAGTGGGGCTGAGACCAAGAAGGAGAGATTTGGACACAGCCAGGGAAACACAGAGAAGTGAGTAAAAGCATACCACCACTAGACCTTCCTTCAGCTAAAATCTACCCCTGACCAGGAAATGTTCCCAAGACCCAGGGAACAGAGCGTGGGTGTATCCTGGCCTTTGCACTGTCCTGCAGAGAGGTCCCAATAATTACATGTCTCTTGCCAGAGTGACAAGGACCTGCGATGATGAGACACCGCCGCTACTTCTAATGGACGCCCACCTTGAACTGCACCTGCCCTCTGCTTTTGCTGGGGCTTAGAGCTGCTTGTGGATGCTGTACCAGCCTGAGCATCATCGGAGCACAGCGCACAAAACTCCTGCAGATCTGGCTTGCTCTGCTGGCAAATTGTCATTGCACTGAAAGATTAAACTCTGAGTCTTTCTCTGGCCTTTCCTTGGCTCAGCTCCCAGTCAGATTTTAATCTCTTATCAGTGCTTCAGTTTACAAGAATTGCATTCTTGTGACCAATATAAGATTGCAGATTCAAAGTCGACATTTTCCCCTTTTTCCTCTGTTCTTATTTTTCTGTATTTATTTTTTCATGCAAAGTAAAGTTTTATTTATATTCCCATAATGCAGATGAATAATTCTTCTCCATCATTTAGCTGGACAGTATTAATTGCCCTGTTCTTCAAAACAAGTGACAGCCAGAAATAAAACTACCTCCTCACTATTTCACTCATGTTAAAACTTTGACACAGAAAAGACCAGTGGTTGAATCTTCTCTAGTCTTAAATCCACTCTTTATTTCTAGAAGCTTTTGACTTCTGCTTCTTTACCATAGGTTTTTTCCCTCTACACTGTTTTCTTCTTTTGTTTCCTTCCCAATTTCACGAATTCATCAGTCTCCCAAAGCCATAAGAAACCTGTAGCAGTCATCATTGGAGCCTTGCATGGTGTGAAGAGCAAGCACCACCAGAGCCACACACTGCTGTACCTTAATGTCAAGTTCTCTAGAGCCTGCAAGACCTGCCCACCTCGGTCTAGAGCCAGGGCACTTCAGGTGTGAATCATTCAGGCCTGTGGGCAGCCCATCCGGGTCTTACATTCACACACATATCCCCCCGAAACCAGCATTTCAGATCTCAGAAATTATGCAACTTCAGGCTCCCAAAAGCCTTCTCAGTGAAGTACAGAAGACCAGAGAACCTCCAGGGCACATAAGAGTTCCCAGCCCTCAGCTTCCACTAGGGCACTAAGCACCAGTGGCCCAGGGACTCAGGCATTTCCACTTGCCAAAATCCAACAGGCTTCTACTAGAAGCTGCCATGAACAAAATGAGAATTTCTGATGGAACACATTCCCCAAAGAAGTGCTATCTTTGGTCATTTGGAAAAATGCTACACTGGAAAATTTGTTACTAGACCTTCTTCCAACCAGTAACTCTTGTGTTCTGCTCTCACTTCTTCCTCCTCTAACTCTTTCGCTCATCCAGGGTCCCCTCTAACAGTAGACAAATTAGGCTTTCAGTGGCCAAGCAGATTGTTGGGCATCACATCATAGCCCACAGAGACAACTTCTGCTTTGCATTTCTTCTGCATCCACAGCCTTCCTGCTTTAGAGGAGGGTCAGAGTTCATTGGTTGGCAAGAGTAGTACAGGGACTTCTCCCACCTGCAGCCCTCTCAGACACAGCTGGTTCCTAAAGGCCTTCTGAAATGTCGTGATATTTCCAACCTCTCTTACCACTGACCTGAAATACCAACTGATGATCCCAACTATATAAAATGTTTTCAAATCCCCAGTGATTTTGCTCCATCCATCCTTCTGTCACAGCAAGGTTTGGTTTTGCCTGTATTTCTGCAAAGCAAATGTAATTTGTTCCTTTCAACTTTTCATTGAAACATCAACCACATGGATGTGTCATGGATGGAGCACCTGCATGACCATTGTAAGCTTTCCTGTAACACCCCAGGTACCCTCCCACAAAACATTACAGTAGGATGTTCTGCAGGGCAATATCTTAGCTGCAGCATTTATTTTAGATCTATCATTTTCTTTCTTCAATCCCAGCTGTGAAATTGAAACTGAATATAATAAAGATCATTTCAATGTCACCAAAAGAGCCAAATACTGCACATACATGCACAGTTCTGAATGTGCTGCAATTCAGAGCCCACAGCACTTGGAACGTGAAGGTACTCAGGGAGTACAACCCAGGTAAGATCTGTGGCTCTCACACAACGCCCAGCACATCAGCTCTCAGCCACAGTGCTCAGGAAGGAAAGCTCTCACACTGACCCCCTCAAGCCTCTGTTTGTAGACACTGATGGATATAGAACAATATTGAATAATTAAACATTCACGATGTGTGATATCAAATACTTGGACTGAGGAATGTTCTTCCTTTCCCTCTTGCATCTCCTTTATTATTTTTAACTAAGAACTACAATAGTTAAATAGAAATCCTGTGGGACAGGCTGGGATGGAAACTCCCCTGGTTTTTGTGCTTCTTGTGCCACCCACTGGAACAGGCTGAAAACACGAGTAAAAAGAAAACTTTCAGGAGATTTCAAATCCAGCATATTTTACTATGTCTCATGCATTAATATAACAACAGCTTGAAATATCCTTTGACTTAGCAGCTGGAGATGATTTAGTCAGTTCTCATCAGCTCAAAATATCTGAAAAGAAGATCCCAAGTTTTTTAATCTCCTGACCAAGCGCCTGCAAGACACTGAAGCAGTTTCAGGACAAAGGCAAAGACAGTTCTATGATGCATCAGTACTGGTGAATTCTCTAGACTCTAATGACATTGCACAGAATACAGAGAATACCTCATCTAATGTAGTCCATCCACCTCCAGCCACTGGCAGGTGAGAAAGCAGATCTGGAGAAGTTCTTAATCTTATGTGAGCAAGAAGGAGGTTACTCAACTAAGGAACTGCAAGAATCTGTCTTCTCTAGTCAGGCAAAATGAAGGCTGAGCGAGAATATGCCTCTCTCCAAATACCACTTGGGCATATATTCCAAGGGAGTACAGCCTCTAGGATGGTGTTCACAGTGATTAATAAATGATTATAAAATTAATCAGGAATTAATTTAAGATGAATACCCAGGAAAATATAAGAGTATCAAAGCACAGATCAAAGCCCTCCAGTGGGATAGAAAATGACAACTTTCCCTTTTTTTCATAAAGAAGAGCTTGCACCATTTCTGAAAGCTGTTATATGATAGGGTTGTTTGTAATAGTGAGGCATCACACAAAAGAGCACAGCCTCAGACCTCTGCATTTTTACTGAGGAGCTGTATCCATCTTCTAGAAGGACTGCAAAAAACAGGGAGAGCTCAGCATGACAGTACCATTAAAAAACCAGCATTTGGGTTTTGGTCGTGGCTTTTTTTACCCTAAAAATGAGTTTGCAACAAAATACAACAGATCCTGCATTTGAGACTCTCTCTAATATCATCCCCAAGAGGCCATTTTGAGTAACCAGACATCTAAAGTACCCACTAGGCCTCCAGCACAATTTTATTTGACCTTTTAATGAAAGAACAATGTGTATAAAGCAAGTTATTTCAGCTGATGACCTGCATGACTGCTTAAAGCAACCCTCTACATAACCTAACCAGCCCATTGTCTAAAGCGTAATTTTTCTTGCACAAACGTATGTCTCAAGAGAATTTTCTGATTTTGAAGTTCCTTTTTCCCAATGACTGCTTAAATTTTTTAGTAACCACATCAGGTAAGATGTTTCAAATACCTAACCAGGAAACCAGGTATTCCCAGAGATTAAATAAAATAATAAGGTTACTGATTACTGAATATATATTCCTCTTATTTATAGAAAAATTAAGGAGCTCCATAAAGTCCCTTACTCTCTAAAGATAACATATCAGACATTGCTGGAAACCATTGTTATTGCCTTCCTATCATTAGGAAATTATTAGGACTTTAATAGACCTTTTTCTAGTTCCTACTGTAATACAGTCAAAGAGGGCTTGTGTGTGTGTGTGTGTGTGTGTGCGTGTGTGTGTGTATTTATTATGACAAAAAAACACAATCAGGATTCCTAAGAAAAAAATACAGCTGAAGCAGCTGCACCTTCTCCTTTGCCGGAAATGTGCCACTTACTTAAACCGTCTGGGGAGCAAGAAATTCATACTCAAGATGCAGAAGATCAAAATGCAGGGCCTCCAGCACCTTCCCAGCCACAGGTGCCACAGAAGCTAAACCTATCTTTGAATGAATGACTTGAATAAATTATTTTCCAAACTGAAAATTAGATTTTTTTTTTTTCCTCAGGGATTCTTTGGGTGTATTAACATGTCCACCATCACACAGATGCCACACAGAAAACCGAACTCTGTGAGCAGGGAGCATCTCCACTTTGCAGATATTTGACAACAACCATAAATATAGTAACAGATATCACTATGATTTACTGGCTGTAATTAAACGCCAGAGCAAGTGCTCCAGCATACTTGTCATGTGCCCCACCACCCAAACGAAGGGCCACACTGGCTGCACACCACTGAAACCCTGTCTGCTTCACCTTGCAGTGTGAGGGGAGCAAACTGGTGGTACTGGAGGCTGGTAGCCGCACCACAGGTGTTTGTAGGAGGGTTCATCTGAACAAGTGACATTGTCCTACGGACTGAGCACACCTGAGCAAACAGAGACCATCCCTATGCCAGTGAAAATCAGGAATCCATGTCCTGGAGCTGCTCCCAGGTGCAAACTGCAGCACAGCATGGCAGAGATTGGGAGACTTGCTTCAGAAATACTCTGCTTATCCAAAATTAAATACTAACATAAGCCCATCTAAAGTTCTTTCCTCTCTCCCCAAAAGTGCTCATCCCCAAAGTAATTGAATTGCTCTCACTGAATACATTTATTCAATAGGAGCACCAAATTTCACTGTCTGAACCAAAAGACAGATTCACAACAATCCACCTTTACACGCTTGTCTTCCGAGCTTAAGGAATGATCCCTGCAATGAAAAAATTGGGAAAACCTAGAAGGACCCGAATCTTAAAGTCCTTCTTGCACTATGGGTCTGTCTCTGAGAGTTAATCTTAGCAGGATCAATTCCATTTAACATGTGGCCATGCTGCTGCTGCCAAATTAGGTATGTATATGAATTCAGATGAAGAAATGTGGGAGCACACTTTACATGTGTCTCACCCATCATGCATAATTAGAAGTATTAGGCTAATAAATGTTATTTTGAAATATGTAAAATAACTGTAAAAACATTTTTAAAGCCTTCAGCTGAGAATGGTTATAAAAATTAAAGAAAATAGAGGGGGGGAAACTCAATTGTACATTTCAAGCTTCTTAGAAAACAAAAACTCAATTCAGTCACCTGACTTTGTTTTCAGCCTACTTGTTTCAACACCTCAGGTCAACAATCTCTCTCCATCAGCAGTAAGCTCAGAAGATTCCTCAGGAGCTCTTTTGATAAAGGGCTGTCCTGTGCAATGGCAAAGCTTTGTCAGCTCCCACATGTGACAGTGCTATCACACAATGTTCTCTACTTTCTTCATGTGCATAAGATCTTGTGCTGCTGAGACCAGGCACAGGTGCCAGTACCTCAAGAAGAGGAAAAAAACCACATAACACTTTGCCTCAACCAGTCTAGAACATATTGGGGTTGTTTCATCATCATCATTATCATCATCATCATTGTTGCTGTTGTTATCATTATTATTAATTTCAACCATAGCTGTGAAATAAAAGGAATTGCAGAAAGATTTTGGTAACTCTCTAAGGAATACAATTACATTGCTCACTCTGCTGCTTAAGCTTTCTGCAGGAGAATACAGTGGGACTTTAGAAGTGCTGCAGTGACCATCTAGAACAGTATGTTTAAAAAATACATCAGCAGATCTCAGAGTCAAGAAACTGCAGGCTTATGCTGAGTGACTTAAAAAGATAGAGAGCCTTGCCAGGAGGGAGACCCTGAGTTCACCTGCCAACACATGCACCTGCCAAGAATAATAGAAACTATAATAAAAATAAAAATGCAAAAACATGAAAGTTACACTGGTTTGACAGGGCTTCGGTAAAATTTCAAACAGAGGGACTCTATCACTTGGTCTTCCCACTGAGCAGCATTTATAGTTATTACTTTCTTGCTGCTGGCAGCAAGCCTTTATAGACGTTTTGAGAATACATCCAATATAGGAAGTGGCCTGTTGTTTTTTCTTTCTTTCAGCTACATTATTGATATTTCAGGAGAGTAATTGAACTTCTCAGCACCAACTTGTTTTCTCCATGAACTACTATCCCCTGTAGATACACATTTTTTCAGGGCATATGTTAAAGTAACTATAAATCCTACACCTAAATGGAACTTGTCTTTTATCAGCTTTTGTAGGAGAAAAAACTGTATCCTAGCTGTAAAACATGTGGCAGCATTTAAACTGTGCTGTGTTTCATCCCTTTCTCACATATACACACTCTCACACACATTTCATTAAAGTCTTCCTTTAAAAAACAGGTCAAAAAAACACATATTAGTCACCAAATCTTTGTTCCACCCCACCCCTGCCAACAGTTTATCTCAATTTGCTATGAACATGTTGTACCATAAGCAACATTAATACTCAAACATCTATTCATAATAAAGTTAAATTAAATTACAAAATTTTTTTAGAAACATGGTGGAAAAAAGCCTGAAGAATCACAGAGATGTGGCTCCACTCTCAGCACACAGCACCCAGCAAGCCTCTCCTGCTGTGTAAGGCTTCAGTGGGCACAGGACAGAATCAGAAGGCTCTCTGTGATCCTCCCATCAAGTACTGATTCACAGCCAGCTTTCTGCCCCAGAACCTACATATTTAAAATGGAAAAGTCAAAGGAGTAGCTTCCCTACTGCTGATTAGGGAATGGAAACGCTTTCCCTCGCATGGAACATTAGGAGACGGTTTCTGCTGGAAAAAAAGTTTGCAGCTTTCCAATTAGGTCAATTTGTTACATGCTATGGCTGAGGCACAGCAGTATGAGTATCACCACATGTTGCCTTCACTTCAATCCTCTCTACAGACCCAAAGGTCCCCAGCACAGATGTGGTTACAGGGAACCCTGCCTTGTAGCAAATTAGTAGACTACAGGTGGCAAAGGAAAGAGACACCGTACCAGGAATGCAGCCTTGGCTGGATTATCCCCACGAGGCACTTTATGGTGCTACTGACACACACACACAATGTTTTCAGCCTCCATTTCTCCAGAGCCCTGGTAGCAGATCAGCTGTCAACAAAAGGGAGCAACCACAGAACAGAGGGTTTGGCATGTCCCAGGATACGGCAGGATACAGCAGGCATGGCTTCCTGAACCCAGTGACAATGGGTGAGAGGAAAGAAGAGAAATTTTCAGAGCTCTTGATTGTATTCCTAAACTTTAAAGCTAGAATCCACATCAGTAGGGAGTTTTATGTGTGCTGTGCACATGCAGATTATGAAATGTCTGAATAATGACATCATGGGGAAGATATAATAGAAAGAAGTTCACAAAGGAAAAAATGCTAGTTTTCTTCCATATTTTAAAGCATCCTATGTTTTCCAGATAAAAGAAAGATACATAAAAACAAGAAAAATTTCCTAGTAGTAGTTCTCCTTCTAGCAGTTCATCTCTCCTCCCCAAAAGCACACCTTACCACCAACCAAAGTGCTTTCTGAAAGTCTTCTTTTCTGAAAATACAATCTATCTTTAGCAAAGAAATCACAGTAGAGGTCCTAATGCAGTACAACCAAATATTTTTGGTCAAGCCAGTGCCAAAAGAAGACTGCAGAGTGGAACCATCTTATCTAACATGACCATTCTGAGGGTTGATTAAGCAATATTTTCATGTTAGTTTGAAAACAGGAATCTGCCATTAGGTTGATATGTCCAAATATATGCATTTGAACAAATGCCATGATTTTTACAAATCAGAAAGTGACCTGGTTTCAGCTGGGATAGAATTACTTTTCTTCCTAGTAGCTGGTCCAGTGCTGTGTTTGGGATTTAGGATCAGAACAATGCTGATAACACACGGATGTTTTGGCTGCTGCTGAGCAGTGTTTACACTCAGTCAAGGGCTTTTCAGCTTCTCACCCCACCCTGACAGCGAGGACGCTGCAGGGCACAAAGAGCTGTCAGGGGGCACAGGTAGGACAGCTGACCCCAGCTGGCCAAAGGGATATTCCACACCATAAAATGTCATGCCTGGTGTTTAGATTAGGGTGAAGGGTGGCTGAGGGTGGCTGCTCGGGAAATGGTAGGGGACCACTCAGCAGGTGGTGAGCAATTGCACTGTGCATCACTTGCTTCTGTAATGTAATTATTTTATCAGTAGAAGGAGGAGTAATAGTAGTCTTTTTTTTTCCATTTCTGTGCTATTAAACTGCCTTTTTTCTCAGCCCAGGATTTTTTTTCCCCAATTCTCTCCCCCATCCCACTGGAGAGACAAGTGAGCAAGCAGCTGTGTGGGATTTAACTGTCTGCATGTTAAACCACAGCAGAAAGTTTGACAGTTCTCATTTGATATTCCTACATCCATTTTTAGATGTCTAATTTAAAAAATAAAACAATAAAACCACACACACATAAAATACAATTTTTCAGAAATCTTGGCCAGAAAGCATAATACAAATGCTGTTTATTATAAGTCACTCTTTTTAAAGGGTTAATTTTGTATTTACTTTCCCTTTTCATGGGCTAATGCTAAGCAACTATGGAAAAAAATATTCAAAATTATGTTTCAAACACCTTTACAAATCTTATTTTTAGCCTGCATGTGCAAAAGAAGGGTTTGTACACCTGTCCACTCTTGGAGTGATGTGGCCAAATTATAGTTCAGCAAGCAGGTCAGAAAAATAAATCTAAGACAAGACGATAGCAGAAGCTATCTAATGACAAACATAAGAACATTCTGAAATACAGAGTTACTGTGAGCAGATAGTAAGGCTAAATAATTTTAATAAATTATTCATTCTGAATTACATATTCATCTCCTTTAGAAATCTACCGTGATCAGTAATCTCTTTCCTTGAAATAAATTAGTACCTTGTTAAGTGGGCTTCTTCTACAGTGAAGACCTGACCTTGCATGTCCTGAGGATTGTGACAGTCAGAGAAAAGCTCTGTTATGTCTTGCCATTTACTCAACCAGTCTCTTAAGCACCTGCCAGGAAGAATAAATATACAAAACACAAGCAGATTTTCAAGGGAGGGGACTAAACAAAAAAACAAACAAACAAACAAACATTTGATGAGGAAATGAAAACATAGAAAGTAGTGAGTATGAAATCTCATTTACATCCAAGCCACTGAGAGCAAGAGCCATGAAGCCTGCCTAAATCCCCATAAATGTCAAGGACTGCAATCAGACTAGAGCATGGCCAAAACAGAAGGGGAACCTTTGCACCCTGTGCACCCCTTTCTTCAACACCCTTCCCATTTTCAGAAGGAATACTGGAAAAGTGCCTGGAACAAAGTAGTACCAGCCAGGGGGGCAGCCTTCTCCAAGGGGTGACTCAATCATGCTTTAAAGTACATCATCATATTCTCTTCCATTGAAGCAGTGAGAAAACCTGAGGCAGGATTTTTTTGTTCTTTGCTTTTGAAAGATTTAATCTAGCTACACATCACCCAAACCTGCTGGAATGGGTCCAGTGAAGGGCCCCAAGGATCATCAGAGGGATGGAAAACGTCTCCATCCAAAGATAGACTGAGAGATCTGGGGTTGTTCCAACTGGAAAAGAGAAGGCTTCAGGGAAACCACATTGCATCCTTCCAACACCTGAAGGGTGCTTATAAAAGCAAGGGAGAGGGATTTTTTTTTTTTTTTTTATGTTCAGGTAGAGGACAAGGGGCACTGGTTTTAAACTGAAGAAGGGCAGGTTTATTTTAAGAAGACATTCCTTACTCAGAACATGGTGAGACACTGGCACAGGTTGCCAGAAAAGCTGTGGATGCCCCATCCCTGGAAGTGTTCAAGGACAGGCTGGATGGGGCCCTGAGCAATTTGATCTAGTGAGTGGCATCCCTGCCCATAGTGGGGAGGTAGGAATAGATGAATTTTAACACCCCTTCCAACCCTAACCATTCTATGATTCCATGGATCTGTGATAAACCCAGTATTGGCCCTTGTTCCTCCTTTGCATGAGTGTGGTCTAGGCAGAGCTTGGCTTATGAATTCTTCCTGGCTGAAACGTGCTCAGGCCACACATCCAACAGGCCAGAGCAGCAGACAGGAGCCCATGAGTCATCAATCACCACTCTTTTGTACAGTACAAGAACAACAAGAGTGTTGTTTCTAACTTGATTGTGGCGACCAAACATCACATTTCCTTTGGCTGACAGAATGGACACCTTACTTGAGCAAATAAGTACTTAAATCATATCATGCTGGCAGTTTTGGGGATCAACATGCCTCAGGATCTGAAGCAGAGCACAGAGATTTCTTGTTTCTCTCTAATGTCTTCTGAATAAATTCTAGGGGAAGATTGCTTTCCCTTTAAGGTGATCTGGAAGTTATTAAGGCCCATTCTGAGCTGAGACTATTCTTCTATATTAAAAGAAAAAAAGCATTGTTGTTTCATAAGGTTAAACAAGGTGTAAAGGAGAACAGAGTCAATTCCTTGGCTTTGTGAGTGTCAGACAACTTCACGCTTGAGGGGCATGAAATTAATGATTAATTAGTTCATTCACTCATTCCTTACACAGGGAAACAGGTACCTAAGTCCCTGTAGTGCACAGTATAATGAAACAGCTCCTGCTCCAGTCACTGCCAGACTCCAGCCCCAGGGACCACCCAAGGACTCATTGCCTCCATAGCCCTCCAAGGACTCTTCAGCAAAGCTGTCCTGTCAGGCTGTAAGAAAGCTGCCAACCACAAGCCATCAAAACATGTGATAGCTGCTACTCAATCTTGGCATCAGCCAAGACTGGAAAAAGAGAAAAAGCTTAAGAAAAGCCCTTGCACATGCAAAGGATGGTTGTGTCTATGCACTTACCAAACCTGCAAAGGAAATGCTGCTCTTTGACTTGTTACTATAAATCTTCCAAGGCTTTTAGGGAATGCCATTGCCCATTTTCACACCCTGCCTTGTTAGGATGGCTGAGAACTGCTCGTTTAGGAGATAATTGTAACTGTCTCTAAACAGTGTTTTTTAAAGGCTGAGAAGTGTCAGCTTGAAAATTTTCAGGTGCTGATTTAGGGAGAAATCTCTTCTGGCAAAGTGATTTTATTTTTCTCCACGAAGGAAGGGAACCCTGTGCTGAGGTAATGGTTCTAAAAGCTTTTCAAAAATCCTTTCACTCCTTCCCTCCCAGCATTTCTTTAGATATATAGTGTCCAATCTGAAAAACTTCTGTATGAGAAACTTGTGCTTTCAGGTGCAGCATAATTTATAGTAACAAAATTTATATTTTCTGCTGAACTGGCAGCCCCTTAAAAGCTGTTTAGAATATAGAAAGTTAGAACAAATATGAAAGAAGACCAAATACATATGACAGAAAAGTATTGCCTATACCAGATTTACTACTTCTACAGTCTCATAAAAGAAAGTGTATATATTTCTTTTTTTCTACAAACTCGCCATTATAATTTTTCTTATTATTTTTATGAGGCAAGTCCTCTATCATTTTCACAGTATAAAAATAGCCAAAACACAATATCATTTGGTTATATGTTTTATCGACACTGACATTTAATAGAATCTTTTCTAAAATAGTTTCTGTCCAATATCCATGTTGTTGCCTTGTTCAAATACTGTCTATCCCTCCATTTGAATAAAAGGTCCTGAGATCTCTTTATCTTCCATTAATCTCTTTCATTCAGATGATACATATATTTTTCTGCCATTTTAAACACCACTCCAACCACACCTCCAGGGTCTCCCTTCTGTTCAGTCCAAATTCAAACCCAGATCCTACTTCCCATCTTAGGTCTGGACTAAGACCCCACCTCTGACCCACAACAAAAACATTCTCTGAGCACAAATCTCTTGGCTCCCCTGACCTTCCTTTGGATGTCCATTTCCAACCCCATTCCCAACCACATCTCTAGGCTCTCTCTTTTAC
Organism: Eopsaltria australis; assembly: GCA_034509425.1. Classification (NCBI taxonomy): domain Eukaryota; kingdom Metazoa; phylum Chordata; class Aves; order Passeriformes; family Petroicidae; genus Eopsaltria; species Eopsaltria australis. The sequence continues at coordinate 223,534 of JAVTVJ010000795.1, forward strand.
TGAACCCTAACTTTAACTTTTAATCTACTTTCCAGCTCAGGCTGTTTCTGGCATGTGACCCACAAGGATCTAGTTTTCATTAAACAATTTACCCCTTTAGTATTGAATTTATGTCCAGTAATCCAGCAATAGATATTCACCATCTCAGTTTTGGCTTCCCTTCTAAAGGGTCATGTTTATTCAACTTCTGAGCTGAGAAAAAATTTTACTACCATATCATTAATTATGAACAAACTCTGGCTTAACTTGAGCAATTAATAGAATTCAGGCTTGACCATCTGTGAAATTCTGCTAATAAGCATCATGTCAAGCAATTATCCTTTAGACTAGCTAATCTAGGAGGTTCTGTTGTGGCTGCAACTCTTAAAACATTTTAAAATACACAGCAACATACTAAACACAGGCCAAAAACTCTAGTGGAGGTACATCAATTTATACTCTCATAAATTGCTCTAATTTTACCAAGGACAAATTAGAGAGAAACTTCAGAATCTTGGCAGACGTATAATAATTAAGTCATTGCAGTGTTCACCATTGTCTGAAGGTGGATAAAAAATAATGAAGAGAGAGTATGAAAGACATTACTTAGCCTTAAAAAGCTGCCATTGTTTCTAAGGTTAGAAAATTACTTTTGGTACCTATATTGCAGTGGAAGGATCAAGGGAGAAACCAAATACCTGAGTCAACATAAAACAAGCAAAAATCATCTTCATTGAAAATACAGAAATTTCCAACTTCAAGGATACAATTTGGACTGTATGTAGCAGGAGCTGCCTTAGGGAATGTCAAAAATGGTCTAAAACTATTTTACCTGTTTGGGCACATGTAACAGTCAAATACTCAGGTGTGAAGGTCCTGGTTTCAAGCTGGCCACTGCCTCAAGCCAGCCCTCACATATGCAGGGACTGGCTGGGATGTTCCTGCAGCATGAGAGGAATTCATGGATTGGGTGTGCTGGGTGTGCACAGACCTGACACCCACCTGCACCACAATCTTAACTGAACACCAAACTTGATTTTCATATTTATGAATCATTCATAATTTAAGTTCCATAGGTCTTGCCACAATAAAGGCTCTGTTACTGTCAGCAGCCTTTTTTACAACTCTCCAAGTGAGGTTTCCTTTCAAGTACCTGAAGATATAAGAATACTCTCAAATTCAAGTGACCTGTTCAATGTATCTTTTCATTTGTTAGTTTTCCATTTTCCGCTATTGGTTAAGTGGTTCATTGTCCCAGATTGCTCTTTTCCTTACTTAGTAGAATTCAAATTTATTTATTTATTATTACTACATAATGCAGCTATTTTATGTGATTGTAAGGCTGGTTTGTGTGGCATTATATCTTTAAAACTCTTTATTTGTTTTCTTTGTATCTCTGAAAAGGGGAAGAACAAGAATAGAAAGTTTGGAAACCATGATCTGAAATAACAGTAAATAAATCAGGTTTCTTTTCTGACGAGGTTATGAAATAACTGCAGATGATAAGTGCAAATTAAATTAGTATTGACATTATCTCTAAGGAGGAGGAGATTAACCAAGCTCTTGAAATCTCCATCAGTTCTGCCTATTTTTTAAATTTGAACAATATAATTTAATTTCATTTATCATCAAAATCTTCACTGTATCAATGACAGAAAACAGTGCAACTAGAACCCCTTTTGGGAATCCCCTTTCTGAGACACACACACCCTTTCCAGTGATACTCATTCATACACTTTTTTGATAGATTAGAGTGCCTAACTCTCAAAATTAAAGCTCACTATTCACCAGTGGCATGTAGGCTAACAACTAATTTTAAGGAAATTCCCAAAGTTGAAATGATGGTCATAGGGATTTGTGCTCTTAAATTCTTTGGATACTTTTGAAAATCCTTGCCTTAATTTTCATTCCTGCAGTGTCGCAGTGACATCCAGTGGTCAGTAGGATTACTCTTAAATTGGGCTCCAACCCTACCAAAATTCAAGGGCATCCTTGCCTCTGTGTACTATAAGCTGGTTTATGTGCTTCATGCCTGCAAGCTTTCACAGAACTGGTGCTTGATTGAGTACTGACTCAGCATTTGAAAAAGTCAGAAGGACTGTCAGAGGCAAAAGGAAGGTTCCCCATATTTCTTTATTATGGAACACTCTCCTTCCAAAATTCCCTTTTTCCAGGATTCCCGATGAGCTGCAAATTGTTTAAAGCTGCTCCCAATTTTATATCCTCACTAAATGCTGATAAAAAGAGCAATTAATCTGATGTTTGTAGTGTAGTAGCAGCCTGGAGGTCTATCCTGATAGATTTAGATCAAGACAAGGTCACTCAAGTCCTGAGGTTCTACACCAAACACAGGTTAAAAAGACCAAAAGAAAAACCACAACATAAAAACCAAGCTATCAATATCAACTGCAAGACTAGGAGCCGTTGTGTGTGCAGGAGAGAGAGAGAACCATATCAAAAAGCCCCAGACAGTGGGAGACAATCCCACAAAGGGACTCTCTTAAAACAATCACACACAGGGGTAGTAAAGGCTTTGGTTTACACCCCACTCTGAGACTTTACCACTGCATCTACAGAAGAGACAAATAGGAAAAAGTAACCTGCAGGTGAGAGGGGGCTCTGGATGTCAAAGATGGGATAAAATAGATGATAATAATAAACCCCACAGCACCATGTCAAAAGTCACAACAAAGATGTCCTAGGGGACAAATGAAGGGGGCATTTAAACTCCAGCTGGCAAAGTCAGACTGCTCATATCAAGCCATACTGCTCACATTAAGCCCTCCTCCTTCTCCCAGGCTGACAGCAGAAGCCAGAGGCACTCCACAAAAAAAAAAGAAGCAGATATCAGTGTGATATGAGAGAGATTGAAGCTACCAGACATACTGACACTACCAGAGATATGTTTTATTTTTCATTATAATCATAATAGCACAACCTTTCCTAACTTAGTGCTTATACTATACTGTGCTATAGTATGCTATGCTTATACTGAGGGAAATGTTTGTGTTTATTCATTTTTTAATTATTTCTTCTGAAATCTTGTTTATTGACAAAGCTGGGATGAGTGATTTGGTTTAGAAGATATTCCACATAGGGGGCAGGAGGAGAGATGAGCAAAAGCTTAGAAAAAATGTCAAGGAGACTTACTAGCAGGGATGGGGAAAGTGAAATGGGATAGAGGGAGAGACAGGCTAGAAATATGATTTCTACTTTTGAAGGAACAAAAGGAAGAAAACAGTTGTGATGGTAGATGTGAGATTTGGGCTTGCAGGTAAGAGACGGGTGGAAAAAAAAGGCAGGGTGGGCACCTTGAGCAGCCAAAAATATAATGATAGGGAAAATGAATCCACATAAATGGAGGAAGAAGGGAGGGAAGGATGAAAACCAGTGCAGAAGCAGGAAGTGCAAAGAAGAAACACTATAACTTTGAGAAGAAAAAAAAAGAACTTATTCTAAAAAATGTATATTCCTTCAGAACATGAATAGAGTAAGAAACATGGAAACACAGCACAAAAAAATATCTAGGATCATAAGGATTTTATAGAGTATATGATGTTAGAGAAAGACTGAGTAAGGAATCCTAGCTAGAACCACAAAATGGTTGAGACTGGGAGTGACCTCTGGAGGTGACATGGCTCAACCATCTGCTCAAGCATGCCCACCTAGAGACACCTGCCCAGGGCCAGGTACAAACAGCTCTTGGATCTCTCCAAGGAGAAAGACTTCACAGCATCCCTGAGCAACCTCTGCTCAGTCTCCTTGACAGTAAAAAAATGGTTCCTGATGTTCAGAGGGAGTCTCCTGTGTCTCAGTGTTGCCCATTGCCTCTGATCTTGTCACTGGGCACCACAGAATAGCACCTGTCCCCATTTTCTTTGTGCCCCCCCTTCAGGTGTTTCTACACATTGAGATGCCCCACCAAGGCTTTGTTCTCTAAGCTGAACTGTCCCATCTCTCAGTCTCCCCCCATACGTCCCTGTCTCTGTACGTGGAGCCCTGAACTGGACACAGCACTCCAGGTATAGCCTACCAGTGCTGACAAAGGAGAATTGCCTCCCTCAGCCTTTGTCAATGCTCTGCCTATGGCAGACAAGGATCTCTCTCATCCTCCTTGCAGCAAGGACACACTGGGGGCTGATGTTCAACTTGGTGTTCATCAGCATCCCACAAGTCCTTTTCTGCTAAGCTTATTTCCAGTTGAGCAGTCCCCAGCATATACTGGTACCTTGGGTTGTTCTTTCCCAGGTGCAGGACTGTATTTCTCCTTGTTGAACTTCATGAGGTTCCTGTCATCCCATTTCTCCAGCCTGATGAGGCCCCTCCAGATGGAAGCACCTCCCAGCCACTCCCCCCAGCTTTGTGTCAAGCTTGCTGAGGGCACAATCTTCCCCATCATTAATAAACATCTTAACCAGGACAGGACCCAGTATTGACCCCTGGATTACACTGATGATTATTGACCTCCAATTTCATGCCACTGATCATCATCCTCTGGGTCCACCCACTCAGCCAGTTTATAATCCTCCTCACTGTCTGCTCATCCAACCCATACTTCATCGGCTTGTCTGTGAGGATCTTACGGGAGACCTCACTGAAATTGAGCAACATCCACTGCTTTCCCCTCATCTACCAAACCAGACATTTCATCATAGAAGTTTATCAAGTTGGTCAAGCAGGAGTTATTATTGCATTTCCAGCTGTGTTAGAATATGCTCTGTGAATAGTTTACTCACTGATAATATGAGCATATTAATAATTATTCTCCTCACAAGGGTCCTATATTAATTAACATGTGAACATATGCCTTAAGATCTCCAGAATAATACTGCTACTCTAGTTATCTAAGAAATTATTGATTCTGTTTTCAAGTGTTCTTTATATAGTTTGGCTTTATAAATCTTTTAAAGTATCAAATCCTTAGAACAGCTGTAAAGTAAGATATATACATAAAATAAAATGAGGATGTAATACATACTTCTCAAACTTCCCTTAAATAAATGCACTTTCAATAACTAAACAGTAAATTCACAATTTTATCATCCATCCTTAATTTTAGAATGTGGTATTATCTATCCTTTCTCAAATGAATCTTAACTTTCTATGAGAACATTAAAAGGTGTCAATACTGTCAGTATAATTATCAAGCATGTATCAACTCAAAGCAAAACACCAATCACTCAGCAAAAAGGTAGTTCTAGAATATTTTAAGTTTAGCAATGATTTTCCAGTTGCTTGATTTTGCAATGTCACTGAGGAAATAATCATTTTCTACTGTAATCACAATTAGCTTTGCAAGAGTTTAATAGTAAATCCAGCATGCCTCTCCCTTCTCTTCCTTCACAGGAATTTCTTGCTCTAAAACAGTTATATTGGACTATGAGGGAGAAGTAAAGATTACAGAGGAGAAAGACTGTGTAGTGAGTCATGTACTGGTTTGCTTTCTAGATTCCTACAGATTTCATCAAAAGATCATCTCATCCATTTTCAAAGCTGCACAAAAGATTACTGTCAGACGCAGCACAATGACTGGAGAAAGCCTGGTTGAAGCTCCTACTCTAAACTAACGGATGAAAATTCCTTTTAGGAACTGCAGTCGGTTTGGGAGATGAGTTTTTAGTGCAGTTCCTGGAAGGAAAATTTTTGTGAGCAACATTATTTTCAGCTCCTGTACTTTGAAGAATTATTGCTTTTTTCTTCATTTAGTAAATTCCTGTCATCAACTTTCTCTTCCTGCCAGTTTCACTCACTGCCATGACAACATCTAAGGTCTTCCTGGGGCTAACTAAGTGAAGTGTAGAGGTTCCCCTTTAGCACCATCTCCTCTGCTGTGCCTTGATAAAGCACTTCCACAGGAAATCACTAATTCTTATCACTCTGGATCCCAATTAAACGGGTTTATAATTGGTGGACTGAAGGAACATGAAGGTTAGACTATAATATTAGGGGGTTTGAAAAAACAGACACGCCAGATATCTGCACCAGGTTATTTCTTCAATGAAATTATGATTAACTGTCATTGGCTTATACATCTCATTGCAGCTTTTAGAATTGCAAAGAAGAAGGAGGTGTTTTCATAAAAGAAGGTGAACACTGATTGTGCACAGAGGATTGCCCAGAAGAGGCAATAGTCAGGCTAAATGACTTGCTGCCATCTACTGACCATGCATCTTTAAGCGTCTGAGATTTTCAGTAAGATGATGAAAAGACAGTAAAATCTTACTGCACAAAAAATACAGAGAAGCCTACCTCTGTGAGGCAATGTAAAAATAATCTGTGTATGCTCTATTTCTGTGTTAGCACATTCCTGAATTTTTACTAAAAGCTAGAGTCAGCTGTTTGCATATTGCCCTTCTGGATGTTTGAGATTTAGAACAGCAGTCTCTTCTCCACATCAGAGCATGTAAGAAATTAAGCAGTCTACTTTCAAGGACATCACAGTGACACCAGCAAAGCTTGATAAATGACTTTGTATAGATTTGTTGCTCCTGCCCAATTCTGTCCCCTTCTTTAAAGCAAAATGAAGTAAACTACCATCATAGCTTCCTACGCAGAATTATGGTCATGTCTCTGCATGAACGCCTTTTTTATGTGTTTATTTACCAAGGCTTTAAAATAAGAAATCACTTCTTTACAAAAAATTGTCTCCTTGGAATAACAGGCTTAGGCATGATTTCTGATAGAGCAATAGCTCCTCTACATGATAGCTCACACTTGCAGCTAGAAACAGAAGCCCATCCATTCTGTGGGTTTCCATTAGAAAGACAGGCATTGCTGTAAAAAATTAATTCATTTTTTGCATCATTGAGGTACTCCATTTAAACAATGTTTTGTTGCCTTTACCGTATCAAAAGTAACAGAATAAAAAATAACTATTTCCTTTAAAATTTAAGCAAACAGATTTCTCAGGATACAATTATGCACCAGTCAAGCTGTGTTTTATAAAGAGCAAGTTAAGGTCACCAGCAAGTTGAGACAATCATTTGCTTCCAACACACATTTCTTCTGACAATTGTCAGCTCCAGCAAGGATGCTCACCATCCCTCCTGGTTAATCCAACCTCATATGTGCACCTAGAGATGAATAGTGGCACAATGGACCAAGCAACACTGATTTCATATCAACAGTCAAAAAACTAAGTAGTTATGATTATTTCTTTCACACTGTTACATCAGAGATAATGATGGACCACATCTTGACCTCAGTGACACTCGTTTTCACCCAAAGGAATACCAAGGCCTTCATCACAACACAAACACAAGCAGAATTTGTCCATTTAACTAAAGCCTCTAAGTTTGTGCACTACTGAAGTCAGTAAAGATGAAAGGCATGAAAAGCAGTATAACAGAGCAGAAAATCTGACTCAGAGCTCACCAATCCAGGCATGTATTTCACAACTGTAATGATACAAAGAGACAAATACACAGAATTTTCTACAGTGGGAAGGCTCCAGAGGAAAATAATAGTGGTGCACAGTACAAAGGATGACTCAACCTGTGAAAACCATTTCCACTGACCAGAATGGACATACATTGCTACAGTGATAGTTTGGAAAACAAGGACAATTGATTTTATTACTACATGTCCCTGAAGTTTAGCAAGTATTGTTATCCTGCCCTTCACATGCAAACTCTTGTTTGAAGCAGTAGGAATGTGCAAAACACGGAAGACTTCAATATTGGGCTTTAGGTGCTACAGATCATAAGCACCAAGTCCATAAATCACTAAATCACTTTCCCTGCTGCATTTATGATGCAGTTAAGAAAGCAGGAACTCTCTCCCATCCCACCTTTAAGTTTATGCAAAACACTTTAGGGCACATGGAGTGATTGAAACAATTTCTCTTGGCACAATTGTCTTGTTTTCCATCCTTCATCCTGTTCCATATACTGGAAATTCCATGGCTCTCAACATCTTTGAGTAGATTTGACCCCTTCCTCCAGTCAGTTGCAAATGCTGCCTTCCCTGGTGAACGAAAATAGAAATGTTCCTCTTTGTAAATGGAAGATAGAGTCCAAGTTTACAATTTTATAGCACTCTACCAATTCCCCTGATTTCAGCAGACAAATAAGGAACTCAAACCAGTTTTGATCCTCCAAAAACAGTCAAAGATGAGTTTCCAGAGATGGAGGGATGCTATGATACCTAAATATGGATTAATTTAAAAGCCTCCAAGGGTCACAGCAAGCAACAACTTTAAAAAACAATGGTGCGCCACTAAAACATACTTGGCAGCACACACTGCTTCCTAAAGCCAGCCTTATGGGTCAGTTCTTGGGAGGCACAAGAGGAAAAGAATTACCCTTTCCCAGCTCTCTGCCAGTCCTAGAAGGTGTGTACTTTCCTCTCAGCCACCTGAGTGGCCTCAAAGGAACAAATCTCTCAAAGTGTGGGATTTGGTCCTGTAAATTTTGATTCCCGGCCAATAAGCTGAACTATAAGCAGTAAGTAGCACATATTTATGGGGCACCTGTTGAAGATGGCAAAACAGTCAATAGAATTACCTACTTTAGTATATCAGCAGCTTCACCTACACAGTCAGAAATCTCTCAGTGTTTATGCTACACACATTTGAGGTCTTTTTTTTTTAACTACAAAGGCACAAGGTACCCCAGCCTATTCAGAAGCATCATCAGCTTGGTCTCAGCTTGCAAAAGAACATGATCGTTGTATGGCTGATGAAAAGTGCTATTTCCTTTAATTTGCTCCCTTTGGAAGTCATCAGTGCTCTGGAGGTTTCACTGCCATCACAAAAAGTGAGTCCTGAATTGCCATAGCCCCTGAGAGCAGTAGGAAGCAGCCCTTTATATGGCACCTTTCCAGGAAACCAGCCTGTGTTATATAACTGAGCACAGAGATGCTGTACGGAATATACAGCAAACCAGTTCAGTTCATGCTTCAGAAAAAGCTTCATTTCTGAGTGACTGGGCTTAAAAACATCAACACACACACTTGAATACCCTATACATTTACTTTGCTTAGATAATGCTCAGTAGCACAGCTGTCAAAAATGGTTATAATTTAAAGTGAGCATTCAGAATGTAATGTTCTGTATCAGTACCGCTGCTGAGGCTAAATTTTAGGTGATAATTATAATGTTGATCATCTGAGATGAAAGTGTATCATAAAAAACTACTCAAAAACCAAACAATTAATGCTTAAAAACAAAATCCTTTACAAAACTGTCATAAAGAAAATATAAACATTAAATCTTTACCAGGAACCAAGACATCTATTTTGTAAAATGTTAAAAAACAGAACTCAGAAATTAATTGCTATTTAGGGTAATATTTTTTTAATTCCTGAATTAATTTAATGAAATTCTGCATCACAGGAAAAAATAACCCACAGGAGGGGAGGAATGTTAACACAGAATGATTAAATTATAGAATCATAGAAACATTTAGGTTGGAAAAACTCTAAGATCATTTAGTCCAGCTGCTAACCCAGCACTACCATGACCACCAATAATCCATGTCCACAAATGCCACCTCTACACATCTTTCAAATCATCCAGGACTGTTGACTCCACCACTTTCCTGGGCAGTCTCTTTCAATGCTTGGCAATCCTACTAGTGAAAAAATTTTTCTTAATAGCTGAACTATTAAGTGGAACAAAACCTTCTCTGGTTCAACTTGAGGCCATCTCATCTCATCCTGTCATTTGCTACTTAGGAGAAGACATATTCAGACATATTCCCCCTTTTGATTTAATTTCAATGAGAGGTGAAAATTTGATTCATAATGTTTAATATTTGGCAGTCCTTCGCCTCCAAAATGTGAAATATTGCCTAAGTCAGAAAGTAGTTCTGGAAACATTAGTCCCTTTGGCTTATATACTATTCAATTGCTCTTATCCTGGACTATCAGAAGATGGAAAAGACCATGCCTAATTTTAAAATGTAATCAGGACATAACCAGCAAAGAATGACATAAGTGAGCACGAGGAAAGCTTATGGGCCCTAGACTAGATACCACTAGACTAGAGGAGACCTCAATGCACAGCTAAACCTGGGGAATTTGATGGTCCTGCTTAATATGAACAATGGCTGAAAAATCTGAGCCTTAAGGAATGTCAGCAATGGGTGAAGGGGGCATAATCAAGGCAAGAGCAGTTATTAACTATTGGAATCTTCTGCTCATCTCCTCCTTGTAAAATAACATAGATACAGTTGTACTGAAAGCCTTTCATTGGGCAACAAACAATGTGGCTTTCTACAGTGGAGCCTTGAGGTCTTCATAATTTCATTCCAGTACGTAGTGTTTGTTTGGATTTATCTCATATATAAATTCCTAATCTAAAGAAGAGGAATTTGTCATCTTGACCAGCAGGTGATTCTTACTGAAGAAACAGCTCTCCCTGCTGGTTAATCAAGTGATCTATCATGGCACTGAGTTTGACTCACTTTATTAAATCTGCTGGAAGATCTTATTTCCTTCAGAACTAATGGGTGAGAAAAAATCCTCTAACTTCTCCATCTCCAATGAAGAAAAAAAAAAAATGACAGCTGGTTCATTTAAGAAATACATTTAAATCAAGCAAACAAACAAAAAATCAACCAAAAAAACCCAACAAAACAAAACACAGTATCAAAGTATAAATCATTAATAGAATTTATGCAGAGAAAAGTGATATTATCGCAAAAGAAAACAAAAAAGCAAACACTCATCTCCAGTCGCTAATGTAATGTAAGTGCTATTCAGAGAGAATTTACTGCTTTTCTACAAGTACTAGAGCACCTCCATGCACAGTCTGAACCTATATTCTACTGAGAGTGCCTCCATGAAGAAAACCCCCTTGTCCATTGAGCTGAACAGCAGGAGATACGAGTTCTGAGCATGCAGACAGGTTATCTGTTTGACAACAGCTTACAAGGTGTAGCAGACACAAATTATGACTTTGTTACTTGCAGTCATAAGAGTTACTGCAAAGGCAAATTATTTGGTAACCCCACATATATGATTATAGCATCATGTTAGAAGTAATATTATTACAAAAGTGCTTCCTTGATCATAATCCTTCCTTTGCAGATACTCCTGACACTTTGTTGGTGTAGCACTTAGTGGAGTAAAATTAGCATGCTTCACAAGTTGATGGCAAACTGCTTTTTACAGGTAACAAAGTGATTCTTGAGATACATGAACATATGAAAATATATTTTTCAATATTTCAGAAAGACCATGTTTTGTTACCTTGGCACCTGAGTAGACAAAAACAGGCTTACACATTCCAGGTCTGATTCTTGGATCAGTCACAATGTGATTTTAATTCTCTTCCAAAAGTGGCAACTGGGAACTGCTTTGGCTTACAACATGAGATGCAGGAACCTGAGGGGAAAAAACAAAGGTTGCTCTCGTTTACACTGGTGACGGTTTCCAGGCAGAGCTAGGTTAAGTACAAGACTAAGAGGAAAACAAATGGGATCTGTACCCAATGTGTCAGGAACATCAACATCAGCTCTGTCACACCTGAGAATAGAACTCAGAATTGGCCAGAAATTCAATACCATTAAAGACTAGTTTCTCAGTTACACGCCAAGCACTGTTCTCACTTGTCAGGGCATTATTTAGCTTTGAAATGCTGTGTACATTTAAATATACAGACAAAAACAATACAGTTATTTAAATCCTATTCATCTTTGCAGTACTTCCTGTATTGGGGCATAAAATAAAGTAGGAAGATGGGACAGTAGCAATGATGAAGCACAGCTTATTGCCTGCCCTTAAAAGACTGCTGGATTTGACAGCAGCAGACCAGTCAAAAATTAGCACATAAACTATCAGATTAGGATGATTGCTGAAATCTAGGCAGTTAAGATAATTATTCTAAAAAATCTTGGAAAGCATCCACATTTTTTACCAAAAGGATGAGATTTATTTCCCTCTATGGATAAGGGACTGCTCTTACAAGTTGGGTCAGTATGAAAGCAATCTGAAGCACAGTGCTCAAAACGTGTGGATAAAAACTTTCTTTGTAGGTGCCTGTATGTGTGTGTGTGTGTGTGTGTGTGGATATAATATTATTTTTCTGTAAAGTCTCCCAGGAGTTCCAGAATGATGGGTGGGGAGAGGTGACTGCCCCCACTCTACTCTGTGCTGCTGCAGCCTTACCTTGAGTCCTGTGTGCAGTTTTGGGCACCAGGTGGTGAAGGGTCTAGAGAGAAAACCATATGAGAAGCACATGAGGTCACTTGGCTTGTTCAGCCTCTGGCACATGGTATGGCTCTAGGGGTTGTGCTGTGCAGGGTCAGGAGCTGGACATTGATGGTCCTTGTGGGTCCCTTTCAACTCAGGACATTCTATGATTCTATTATTAATGTTTGTTCTACAAACATTACCCCAAATACTTATAGGAGGGAGAGCTGCTCATATTGCACCAAAGAGTGCCAAACAGTCCCTTTCTTCAGCAAGTCTCCAGACCAATTTCTTCCTTGTCTTGCAGCTTGAAGAGACTGCAGTGTATTCACCTACCTGTCAACAATATCAAAACTTTCAACTCATGCAGTATCACATGTGAGTATGTTTCTTAAAGCACACAGTTTACTCTTAGAAAGGTTTCTTCAAAATGAAAAAAATATTGTAGTTTTATCGAAATTTCATCAGATGACAACAGCACGCATTTGCCCTTCTTTTTTAATCAGCCTTTCCAGCAGAGAGATGCCATAAAGCACAACAGCAGGCAATGCCTGTTGCACAGTTGAACACAAGTTGAAAAAGCATCTCAGTCTCTCCCTCTTGTTCGTGCAAGGCATATTCTTGTTTTCTCAGCCCTTTTTTGGAGGGTTGCTTGTTATCCCACTTTAATAAGACACTCTGTAAGGACCAAAGCTGAAAAGTGCACACCAGCTACTGAGCTTTGCTTTGTGTTTGGTATGTAGGAGACAGACAGGTGACTGGTCAGACAGACTGATTTTGTAGAAGCTTCATCATCTAGACTTCTTATGAAGGGAGAGTGTTAATAAATGATGCAACTTACAGAACAGTGAACAGAAATTCTGATTATATTTCATGTCATGTTCCAAATGCATCTTCAATTCTGAAATGCTTGTGCTATATAGGCAAGAAATTAATCAGTTTGGAATATTGCATATGAAGAGAAAATATCCTGAAATAAAGACACACATCAGAATGTTTCAAGTAGAAAATTAATTAAATTTTCCAGCTTCTTACTTCCAATTATTTTACTGTGAATGACCAGAGGGAGAGCTACAACATCATGCTTTTCACGTTTACTGCAACAATTAATATCTGAGAGATAGCATGAATTTGCTCCTGAATATATCCTTGACACAGATTTCCTTCTCTCCAAGACCAAAGTCATTGAACAAGACATCAGGTCACTAAATCTTAGCAGGAAAAGGAAAAGGGAGAAGAGAGAGAAAGAAAAGGAAAGGAAGGAAAGGAAGGGAAGGAAGGGAAGGAAGGGAAGGAAGGGAAGGAAGGGAAGGAAGGGAAGGAAGGGAAGGAAGGGAAGGAAGGGAAGGAAGGGAAGGAAGGGAAGGAAGGGAAGGAAGGGAAGGAAGGGAAGGAAGGGAAGGAAGGGAAGGAAGGAAGGAAGGAAGGAAGGAAGGAAGGAAGGAAGGAAGGAAGGAAGGAAGGAAAGAAAGAAAGAAAGAAAGAAAGAAAGAAAGAAAGAAAGAAAGAAAGAAAGAAAGAAAGAAAGAAAGAAAGAAAGAAAGAAAGAAAGAAAGAAAGAAAGATTTTATAGTTTTGAGGAGATACTGAGAAGTCAATAATCAAGATATCTGAATTGAAATGCAGAGTTTTTGAGACTCCTGTTTCAGCAAGTTACTGAATTATGTTCTCAATGGAGACTATTCCCAACTGAAAAGTCTGCAGTCAGTGGCTTTCCCACTGTCAAAAGTGTCTAATCACACCAGCCTAGAGTGCACTCTCCAGATCTCCAGACAGGTTACTTTTCACAAGAAAGTCTGTCAAAGAATGGGAGATAAACATGAAGAAAGCAAAAATCCAGCCTACACATCACAGATACCATCAGCAGGAGCCAAAATCTTTTATTCTTGTAGTTATGTGTAAAAATACAGACAATGTTTTCAGTCACATGTTTGGGTTCCTGGTCCTAGGCTGATTTTGAATCCAACAAGTGCTTCCAATTATAACAGATTTCATGACATGAAGTTTTAGGTTGGTTGCACAAAACAAACAAAAGCCAGAAGTCTGGGACTGGAGGAGTGTGATTTTTCAAGGCTTTTGAGCAAAAAAATGTTGCTATAATTTTGACAACATAATTTAGCAGCTTTTATATAGAGCAATCTACACCTCCACCCCTCTCCACCTCGTCTCCCCCTCTGGTATTGTCTTGCCTGTCAATTATTGGAAGAAGAGCCTGTTCTTTAAAAGGCTTTTAAATTATTGGAAATTATTTGGAATATATTCTAAAAGCTCTTGAAAGAAAGAACACTACCCCCACATACACACAGAGCAGAAAGTATCTATTTGTATTGTCAGCTTAAATGTGCAGGAGTTTATCTGGCTAACAACATCAAGGATCATCAGCTGTGCTGACCTTGTGCTTGAGCTGTAGGGATATTAAAGTCTAATGCTCCAAATGCCTCACATGACATCACTGTGCCCATTCCACTTCATACTGTGAGGACTGTAGAAAAGAGTGAAGGAATTTGGGGCCATGACACTCCCGGGAGCAGCGCTGCTGTTAATATATGCACCCCAGCAAGCAAAGCAAGGCAGCTGCACCATTCTGCCAAGTAAGCAACTTTGTTGTTAATGTGGGGTTTGTTTGCTCTGATACATAACAGACACATTCGAGTTCCTTCAAACTATCACTCTGACTGGCATTGAAAGATATTGTATTATAAATTTTACATTATAATAGTGTTTACTGGCAGAATAAATTGCATACCTGTATTGAAGTGATGGAAAAAAGACATCACTCATTATCACATTGAGCAGCATGCTGAATGCAGCAGCGAACAGTGATAATCGTGCCAGCTAAAGCAATTTTACCTATGAAAAGTTGTTCAGACGTAAGAGAGACTGCTAATGTCTTACACGAGGCACAGCTATTTCCTATTTGTTTCTGAGAAGAGCCTTACTATTCATTGATAACTCACAAGTTTCCTAAATGTGGTACACATTAAAGGCATAAAAATTATTTCTCAATTTTCTTCACAGTCTTCTTTTATCTCCCTCATATCTATCTTTCACATCAGCAGCTGTTGGTTTTCCATTTTTTAAGTCACGTCACACAAATTAGAAATAAGCATTTCTTTCAAATGTTGCTTTAAAATTCACTCCCAGCCCCTGTGATTTGTCCTAAAATGGTTTCTGAGAAGTTTCTCCAGAGAGACCCATGTATCACCTAAACAATTTTCATTTCCAAATTTAGCCTTCAGCTGAGCCAGGGATGTGAGGAGCTCATTCACTTGTCTTCCTTTAAATCTTGCTTTCTCATTGTTAGTATCCTTAGATGAGTTTCATCTTCCTGCCTCTGCATAACAGCAGATATTTAGGATGGTCTTCACTGCCAGATAGGATACCTTATTTTAGGCACCAACATGTAGGACTCTATAGGCTGGTGAGGTGTCTGAGCTCTCAATACAGTTCATGCAGGTCTGGTTAGTGGAGTCCAGATGGAATTTATCCAAAGCAGGTAGTAGGGATACCTTAGCATATGCTGGCTGGCTCCAGCTGCTGAAGGAAATAGGTTTCTTTAGGGCCTCTGTCACACTCATCAGCCACATGCAGAGGTCATCAACAACATAAGATGCCTGGAAAAGTCCTTAGAGCATGTTTATGAAACTGAATTAGGCTATAGATCTCCAGTATCCACTTCAGAAGCCAAGGCAGCTCCCTCACTGCCAGATACCCACGTGCACATGAGTCCCCCCTCCAGAAGCCAGGTGAGATGATCCTCACTGATATCACTCAGTTTCACTATTTGGCTACATCTTGGAGGTTCAATACAATTACACAGCACTGCACTTCCAAAGCTTTTCAGATCCAGTTCCCATTGTTAGTTGGACTTCATGTCTTTGAGGATCTTGCCCCCTAAAACTCTGCTATTGCTGCGACCAGATTTACTTCAAAAAGAGTAGGAGAGCAAACACAGCTGAGCAAGTTACCTGTGCTTAGCAAACTACTGAGTGTCTGTGGACCCATGGAACTATTTCATAAGGATCTTTCAACTGAATCAGGTGAAGTGGGGGCTCAACCCAGACAGGAATGTCTGAGTACCAAACCTTGGTGCAGTATTTCTGAGGAAGCACTGCTGTCACAGGGAGCAGAAGGACAGAGCAATGCAGGGAGAGGACATGGCAGCTCAGGCTCTGCTGTGTCACTCAGGTGGCTGAGTGTGGTGGCTCAGGGACTGGCAATTTCCTGTGCCAAGGTAGGGATTTTTTGGATAGAAATTAAGTGGTATCAAAAAGGGATGAAAGGGGCTTTCAAAGGTCTTGTTCTACAACTGAACGTGCATCCGTAAGTGCCAGCATCTCAGGGGAGTGTTGTTGTAATCAAATAGATGGAAACACAAATCATATGAGCTACAGAAAGTCTAATGAGGGGGTACTAATCTCCCCAACATTGCAGTTCTTTATAATATGAAGAAAATATCAAATTCGTCTCAGATTCTCTAGATTCCAGAAGACGACCCTGCTGTGTATTAACCATTATAGCAACATGCCACCTTTTGAGAAAAAGAAGTCTTTTTCACATACCAGTTTGTCTGTTTCTTCCAAAAGAATAATGAAATGGGAAACAAAAAGAGAACCATTAAAGAAAAGCAGCACTGTTCTGTGAATTCCTTTTACTTGGCCATGTTGGAGAAAGGCGGGGAGTATTTTTAAAGATTGATGATCACCTCCTTCCCCTGCCCAAAGGACACAGCCTTCATTAAAAAGTTTGACTTGCCTGCCATGGGACATATATTTCTCATTTCAAATACTGCAGTTCAAGACAGTTGCTGGTTCTAATTTTAAGTTTCTGTTTGACAAACAATATAAAGCATGGCACCTCTGCTTAACTGAGTCAATGTTCAACACAGAAACACTCCTCCACAGAATCACAAGATAGACTTAAAATTAAAATAATATCCAAAGGAAATTGTAGGTGAATAACAAAAGGAGGTAGATTGCAAATTGGAAATTATGGAAAAATAAAGGTGAGCTGTTAGAGCTACTTTTTCCCTAATAAAAATTATTCTCTCTAAATATATGTCACCCATGCATTTATCTACAGTTCTGTTTGTCTATCATTTACCTGTTTTCCACCTGCCTGAAAGTAACCACCTATTTGGAAAAACAAGTTAAATTGTCTTCCTCAGTGAAGGGAGGGGAAAGAGATAAAAAGGAGAGTGGAAAATTATGAAAAATCTTGGTGTAATCTGAATAGCAATGAAGTAAAAGCTACTCCTTGATGTGCCTATGAATCCTGTAAATGAAGTGGCCCTTGAATTAAATTAATTTAAAATCTGGCAAATATTACTCGGCATGTTTGTCAATGTGCTGTATAATTATTAATTTGTTCATTGAGACAACTATATAAATAAATAGAAAGCAGAATGCCATGATTAAACTAACATTAGAAATCCAGGGTCAAGGAGCCCTGTTATACAGGGATCTAAATAGCTTTCCCAGGTCCTATTTTTACATCTCCATACAGATCTGCAGGTCTGTAACTGCGAATTAATTGGCACACATTTAGATGCCAACAGAGCTTTTGTATTCTCAGTGCACATTTGTCTTCTCAGAGTGAGATGTTAGTAATGGAGGTTTTAATATTACCCCTAGGGGAGCACCAGAAAATCTTAACAATTTCCTTCACTAGAGTATTTTCATTAGAGCTAAATGCTGTGCAATTTACATTTGAAATCAGGTGTAGGGTAAGTATAATGTGACAAGACATGTTGCAATGTTAGGGTTTTTTTGTTCAAATGTTCCTTATTTACTGCAATACACCCTCAAAAGATAAGCATGCAATTAAAATAAATATCTTGATTTTTAACCACTCCTAATTGAACTGTTATTGGGATAATAGAAGCACAAAATAGAATCAGGTTTAAAAGGACCCAAAGCACAAGATTAAAATATTACTCTATTTAAACAAGAATGTTTCAGGAAAAATAGGTTTTGTGGAGCAGAAATTAGTTCATTGTAAGTAAATCAGACCAAACCCTTCCTTTATAGAATTAATTCAACCTCGTGGTGCTTAAAATGCCAAGAACTCTGCATAACTCATAGGAAAAAAAAATAAATCCTACCTTTTTCAACACCAAAAAAACCCAAAATTGAATTGGTATTAAAAAAATAAAATGTATTCATTAATAAGGGCCTGATGCAGTAAAGAGCTAGAGAACCAGTGACAAAAAAGGACTGGCGAGAAGCTGAGGCTGAATTTCAGTAGTTGGTCTAGTATGAAATTCTGCTCTGCCAATGCCTGCATCTCAGAGTACCTATATTCCATTACTGACTTGCATTTTGAAAGCAGCAAAAGAAGAAACTGTGCACGTACAACAGCCTCAATCCAACCAAGGCTTCCTTCATGCCTAAACCTGATCACAGGACCTACTGTTTAAATATTTCTCCATCAAAAATCCCTAATAGGCTCAGTGAAACCAGGGTTATTGTTGTAGGAGGTCCCTAGAGAAGGAAGAGGATTGCAGCACATGCCTGGAGCCTCCTAAAACTGAGGAAATCAAACCACTGCCAGCAGCAGGAAGAGAGGAGGAAGCGACAATCCTTGCAATCTGCTGTTCTGTAAAATGACTGGCAGCCCCAAGTGCAGCAGAAAGCCATGTTCCAATGAAAGAGGTCTAAGCACAGAGGGATGGAATGGTTACAGGACTGTCATGATATATCCCACAAGCAACACAGCTCCCTTAGGCTGCAAAAGCACAGGTGGGAGGAGATTGTCTCATTGCCTTCTTCCTTGCATAGTCAGGCAAAAAAAATACCAAATTATTTCTGAAGTCATAGGATCCATCCCACCTTCCCAGGCTGTACAAGTCAGGCAATGGATACTGCTGTCTGCATAGCATCAATGAAGAAAGGGGTTTAGATGACAATGAGATTTGTCACCCTTCATGTTGCCTCCCTGCTGCCTCTGGACATATAGGGAGTCTAAAGCCAATTGTCACCTGAAGGGAGAGGAATCAAGCACAGAGGCTCACACCTTGTCTGGACAGGACCAGTCTTTCAAAGCTTGGTCAGTGCACATACAGAGGTGAGCAACCACAGGAGTCTCTCATATGCTTAATGAAAACCCAGGACCTAGATCTTCTGATATTACTGCAACTTTGCAGAACTCTGCTGTTAAGGGCTCTGGGAGCTTTCACAAGAAAACTTACTGTATACAAGACAAACTGAAACATTATGAACATTCAAGGTTCTTCCATCCTTCTAAGGACAGGTAAAGCTTAAAAGTCTTCTAAAGAATTTGTCAAATATTATTATTTCTGAGAGCAGCAATGAATGGTTATGAAGCCTTAGTAATCTAATAGATTTTTATGAAGTTTTCTCTGCCATCTGAATGGCCATGAAACCTTTGCAAAGCAAGAGCTAGGAAAACATTTCGTATGACCTCGTCCTTTCACAGCAAATGGATGGGCAAGGACCAAAGAGCCTGGTGAGGTGCCAGGTCAGCAGCTGACACCACGCAGGGGTAAGCAGGACAGGGTGAGCAGAGAGAGGAAAAGCTGACCTTGAAAAGTTTGCAAATATTAAACAGCAGGAAAAAGAGGAATAAAAAAGAGGAGGACTAAGAACAGAAATGTTCCACTTCAAAGAGAAGAGATGATAAAAGAAGAACTCAAGGAATCCTAGGCTTTGTAAAGGCCTCAAGCTGTTAGGCATCTTGCCTCTGTAATATATAAATAAATAAATAAATAAAAAAAAAAAAATAAAAAAAAAAAAAAAAAATCCAAAGAAATTATAAGAAGCTTTTTGGATGAGGAACACAATGAAATTATATTAAAAATAATTTTAAATGGTAGAGTTGAGGAATAAAATAACCAATATAATCTAAATTCTTTTGACATTTGTTAGAGAAGTGGTTTTATGTGAAATTGCACTAGTACATTGGAGAAATAATTCTAACTCTGCTTTCCACATAGGTCTGCCCACACCTTAGCCACATGTCTGTGCTAATCCCACATGTTTTTCAGAAAATGCTGACTATGCCCAAAATGCAAGGAAAAGTACAGTCAAGTTTTCAAATAACTTGGAAGAACAGAAAGCATAGAGAGGTTTCTTCCTCAGGGAGGGAAATCAGATAGGAGGGAAATCACCTCAATGAATTTTAGAAGCCCACAATGTACATTGCCCTTCTTAGCTACTTTATGGTCAAAGGCAAGAATGCACATTTCTCTGACAAACTTTTTCTGGCCTATTCTAGATCTTTGTTTCCAGGCTGTGTATGTAGAAAAACATGTGCTGGGTCATGGAAGTCCCAGACAGACCACACTAGATGTGTTTGACCAGGAGCAGAGCACAGGAGAAGCACCCACACAGCTGCACCCATTTCTATTTGGACACGATTGCTAAGGCTAGTGCTGGCTATTGCCAAGTTGCTGGGTCCTGATCTTGTGACAATAATGATGTTTTTCCCCTGTTTTCCTCCACTCATGGAAAAGAAGAAGTCTTTGTATTCATTGCCCCACTATTAGTCATACAGTCTAGCTTAAACCACCAAACCTCTGAGTGGGGAGAAATGCTGGATCAAGGAAGAACAAGCAAGTTGGAGGCTGTTGCATCAACTTCTGCTTCTCAGGTGCTTCTCCTTTTGCCTAGGTTCAAAGACATACCAGTTAGTCTAGCTAAGAAATTTGGCTTAATTCCAGAGAGGTATTGTTCTCTGAAAGTGCACCAAAAATTTCTGTACAGTTTTTCTTTTTTTCTGTGAGCTCATTTTCTTTAATTTCATAAATCTGACATGTAAGCACTGAATTTGTTTCTTCTTCCTTCAAAATTACTTGCAGTTTTCTCATTGTGTTCAGTGAGAAAAAGATAGGATCATGGATGCCTAAACAAACAGGACTTCTGATTGAGAGCTGATTAAATATTTAAGTAATTCTAGATAGAATTCTTATTCTGAGGGACTTCATATGGCCCATTTAATTAAATTTAAGTGATTCCTTCATGCATAAGTCCTCTTATGTGAGTAACAAGGAGCACATAGTTGAGGATAAATAATTATTCACAGTTATCTGAAATGTGGATCCACAGTAAATAATACAGGATTTAGGAGAAATACTCTTGAGGACATAATCTCTCTTGTGGGAAGGAATGTCTTGTTCTATAGGCAGGCTTGATGAGATTTGAAAATTATTTTATACTGGAAACCTACTTATTTTTGCTTTGTCCATACTAAGGTTTGGCAGTAACACCTAACCAACCTCAGCCTCATAAAATGACCAAAATCCATTAGTTGGGAATGCTGACTCACAGAGCAAAGGAGGCACAGGGTGGAAGTGGAGCAAACACAGGGATGAAATGCATAAGAAATTAAAATAGAATTTGAGAAGACAGGATGAAAAAGTTGGCTGAAATTGTGCAGACACTATTATAAATTCACTCTGCCAACTTTTCTCTCCTCTTCCAGTGCTGACAGTCCATAGACAAAATAGCATTATAGGTCCAGAATATTTTGAAATTTATCTATATTTATGGATTAAAATCAACGTTTACCACTATGTCTAATTCCAGAACATAGCCAGTCCCTACTATAAGTATTTATGTACTGCTATTTTTTATCTTTTGGTTTCTCTTTTAGAAAACTTAATGAAAAGGAATAGAACAGTACATTTTCCAATACAGAATATTCCAGTAAGTTTAAATATTAGAAATCTTTGGTTTTTGAAGACAAAAAGATTTTTTTTCATTTCAGAATAAATAGCAGAAAACATAAACACTTCTCTTCATACATTTGAAAGAGGAGCTATATTTTTTCAGATGAAAATGAAACTTTGTTCCAGTCCAAGTTCAAATAATTTTTTTCTTTCAAAAATGTACAGCTCTCATTCCAACTTTTCCACCAGCACCACCATTGAACAACATGAGCTCAACTTTGCAGTCTGCTGATACCTCATCCTAGAAAGGCATTTCATTCGTAATGAGAAGGAATGATAAAACCTTGTTCAAAATATTTTTCAATAATATTAGACTGAATATTCTAGAATATTGGATCATGGACATTGGCAAAGTGTCTTAGACCTTCTTCCTGTACATTAATGACAGAAATATTTCAATGCCACAAAGTAAACCATCTCAAGTTGCATTTTTAAAGGCGGAAACACTCAATTGACAAACAATGGTTAGCATGGAAGCTCAGTGCACATTGTGCTCTTCCCTCCCAATAAGGTCCTCAGACAACATCATGATGATGATGATGATTATTATTATTATTATCATTATTATTATTAATAATAATAATAATAATAATACTATTATCATTATTATGTTCCACATTTTTCTGACCTATTTTTCTGTTCATTATTGCACTTACCATATAGCTCTATAGAGTTTAAACAATTGACTTTTTTTCTGTGCTAGTACCTTACTCAAATGGAGGGAGTCTTTTCTCCTTTAAAGGGTGAGGGGGATATTTTGCTTGTGATTAAGGCTCTGGCTTTAGCCATTTCTCATGGGCACAAAACTTGCAGGCACATTTTGCAATGTAATTATTTGTGTCTGCAATCTAGTTACTTAGATGTCTGAGTCCCTGATTGCATCCATAAGTCAGAGACTTGGACATTTAAGTGATCTAAATTGCACCTACAACAATTTGCACCTAAAATGTCAAAAAAGGATATAGCACAGAAGAAAAGAGTTCAAAGATGGGTGATGAGAATAATTAGGGACATGGAAAACCTCTGAAATGAAACAAAATGGAACAGAATTTGACTGTTTACCTAAGAGATGAGATGAAATGAATAAAAGAGGAAATGATGGAATGCAAAGGAAATAAGGAGTGAGATAGGAAAGATAGATGAGGCACTTTTACCCACCCCCACCCCCCCCTTTTATCATAATGCAAGTTCAGAGAGATTTCAAAAAATTTAAGCATGGAAGACTGAAAATTCATACAAAAAGAGACACACTTTGACATCATTAACATGTGAAATACCCAACCACATGACATAGTGAATACAACTGGACTCAGCAGAGGACGAGACACCTCTTTGGATTCAGAAATGCTCAAAACATTTAAAAGGCAGAAATTTCAGAGAAAAACTATTTACCTTCCTTCTTCAAAGCTTCAATTTTTGTTTGTTCAGACTTTTTGGGTTTGTGCATTTTGCTTTCTTTCCCTTTTTAATAATGACAGGGTGGAGGGAATCTTTCTTCAGGAGCCAGTTAATTTAGACATGTGTGATACAGGTTTCCTTGTACCTTGCCTCTGAGGTATTTAGGGCAGCCTCTGGTTTGTGACAGGTCACTGGGAGACGAGATAAGATCCTTGTAAGTTCAGCCACTTCTCCTGGGAGGACACACAAAACCAGGAGCCCTTTCAGAAACTGCCAGAGTAGGACTCAAGAGAGTTGGAGACTGGAACCTTGCATCTTTTCTACCTGGGTAATAGGAAATGTGACTGAGAAGTTTATATATTTCATAACAGACCGGGGAGTGTCATTATATATTTAAAGAACTAGAATGTGAATTACTGTAGGGACTTATTTTTACAAGAAAATCTGCACACGAGACAGATTATTGGAAGAGACATTAAATTGGCTAAAAACATGCCCTGTATTCCACAACAAAGAGGAAAGTTATTACTCTATTCTCAGTAATAGAGAAAGAAATGGATTTTCCTTTTTTCTCTTTTTCAAAAAAGAAAAATATGTGAGACATACACACACCCCTCCCAGTATTGGCTAATAATTTTGTAATCAAAGAAAAGTACAAGGGAGAATTCAAGAAAACTTGTAGAGAAGGAGAGGTTGCTGGGACATTGCGCAGTACACAAAAGAATACATTAGATACTCTCACAGTGCAGATCATCAGTGTCTGAACCAGTAACCACACTCAGGTAGATTCAACTTTTACAAGAAAACATGGTAAACAAACCAGCATGTTTTCATGCCAAAAACTGTTTCACTAAAAAACTGTTCTAAGAGTTCCTCTGCTTCTAAGCCTTGTCTTGCCTAAGTTGGTCTGTCCTAAGTTGGTCTGTCCTTTGATATAGCTGAATTTGATGGTACAGCTGTGTTAGGTCTTCAGCAGAGCAGAAAGAGAAACGCACAACAAAAAACAGATATAACTTGGGAGTTTGGACATTTCCTGAGCTGTAGGAGATGTGGGTTGAAGTCTCATCTGGAAACCAGGCAGAATGCAGATTTGGAAAAGGGTCTTTCACAATCTTAGAGGAGGTCCCCAGAGAGCTGTAAGAGAAATGATTTTTCAAGTGTCTTTTCAGCCACCATCTCTGGAGACACTTAAAAGACATGTAGATATGGCACTCCAGGATATATCAGAGAGGTGGTGCTTAGGGACATGATTTAGTGGTGTATCTGTCAGTGTTACCTTTAGAGTTGGACTCAATGACCCTAAAGGTTTTTTCCAGTCTAAATGGTTCTATGATCCTATGAGATGGTTCCAGGCTTGACCACCATAAAACAAGGGAGCTAAATCTGGGCTACTCTCTTGACCACCTTGGCCTACATGGTTTTCCAGTTAGTCTGGCAGTTTTCAGCAATGCTTCGTGCTCAGTCCCAGTTTTCCCCTTGTAGCGCAGACAGGCTCTGGAGGTTTGAATCAGTTCCATAAAGTGTAGGGAATTACAGTGCACTAAAAATGCCTTGCCTGGATAAAAATTATATTCCACGTGTTGGTGCAGAGAAAACCACAAAGATGGATATTTAGAAAATGTAATGCAGGTGGGTAGAGGACTAATTCCAGTTCCCAGCTAAATACTGAGTCCTCCTATAGCCATGCATGACCCTGGAACAGGATCCATCAGAGCAATATGAGGTTTAAGAGGTTATGATAAGAGAAGACAAGGATGTTCCTTTGGCTGAAGAAGTAAGGGAAATAACTACAGAAGGGGAAATAAATAAACCAAGTGGAATTAGAGGAGAGATACAAAGAGCTGAACTACACAATCAGAGCAGTAAAGTAAGTGATTTGTAAGGTCCAGGTTCAAGGAACAAGAGAGGGAAGAAAGAAAGCAGATTAAAAGTCACTGCAGTGTTCAATTGCAGCTGAGACAATGGTGGCATGAATACACACTTTAGATCCCGGAATGAAGAGTTCAGACAGTATCAGAGATTTTGGCAACTCTTTGGATTTCATAGACAAGGAGACTTAATATGCAATATTTACTTCTTCTGATTTCTTCCCCTTTGTGGGAGCGAATAGGTGTCAGATTGTTTGGTCAGCTTAAACTCCTTTGAAACTGAAGGGGCTAATTGACAACTTTCATTTAAAGGCAAGTGTAAGAATCCAGAATGGTCCTTTTGTCCACTGAGTTGTTGAATCAATAGCCACGCACTGACAATATGTGCAACAGTCCAAACAAAGGGGTGCTTCCAAGGCTGAGGAATTTGTTCTGATTCTGGGGAGATTTGAAAGTCTGTGAGACAAAAAGAAAGCACAGTTGTTACAGCAACCTTCAAGGAGACACTAGACACAGCCTAGATATGCAAATCTCAGAAAAACGTGGAGAGGAAATAGTCTCAGCTGATTGATGGTTAAAGGGCAGTTGGATCTGAAAGCAATGAATGTGTCTAAAACTGTTTGAGAGAATGTTACTCATCCCAAGTCAGAACTGTGCCGGGGATCACTTTCGAAATTTAATAGCAAAATCAAGCTCCAGTGTCAGGAATGCTCCCAGTGCTATCCCAAGGCACTAGAGCAGATGTACCCACTCTGATCCTGAGTCTGGGGCTGCTGGGTAGAGACAGGCCAGGCTGCAGCTTCAAGCTGAATGTGGGGGAAGCAGAGGGAGAGAGGTAGTTTCCCTCCTGATATTTTGCTGTGTTGGAATGATACCCATCTCTTCTCATACTCTCCCACCAGCTGTACACAAACACAGGCTGTTTCCCAGAGAAAGGCAGGGCAAAGTGGACTACACAACATGCTGGATGCTACAAGTGCTTGTTACATTACAGGGTGCTCAAGCAGTATCAGAGAATGCTCTCAGCTGAGCAAAGATGTATTAAGAAGATTTCAACATTTGTCCGTTTTCCAAGCCCTACCACTGGGCTATAGTCTGTTGAAAACAAGGGGTCACCTTCCTCATTTGGCCAGACTTCAACTGCTGCAGCTACAAGAAAACACCTTTGCTTTCCCATCTGGGCCCCAGCAAAGAGAAAGAGAGAAAATTTTTCTTCTTTGTCCTCTGTATGCTCCTTCTGCCTCCTCTTTACAATTTTCCCTTTTCTATGAATCCACAGACCACTTCTGCTTTTCAATCATTTGATTTCTTCCTTACTAAGTATTTTTGGAAAATATTACTTCCCATTTTCTCCTTCTCTATTCTTTCACTTTTATTCCTAGTTAATGTTCAATGGCCAACATCAGGTAAACACAATGCAGAAATTTAAAGATAAGCTTATAATCTATAGCCCTTGTAGAGAAATTTCTTTAAATTACAAATTACGTCATCCTAATGTAGCAGCTGATAATGGCCAGATGAATCACACATATTAAGTATCTAGTTCTCTTCTGTCTCTCTTACTGTGGAAAAGTTTTGGAAAATAGGGTTGTCTTTTTCCTTGTTAACGAGTGAGCAGCCCAGACAGTTTCTCACTGAAAATGTCTGAGAGGAACCTGGGCACGGTCTCTGTTATGCTAAGGAAGAAAGTATTGGAAATCTCAAATGTGTCAAAAGCAGAATTAATTGCTTCACCTCATTCAAAATAGAAACAGGCAACTCAAAGATTTCCACCTTTCAAAATAAAGCAAAACCACACAACATGATTCAACTCCAGGCAGATCGAGTCCTTCCTCAAGAATTAGGTTTGAGAAAGGGCAAGAAAAATATTAGTGATACGGGGCCTTCACACCCTCTTTTTATTAAAAAAAAATAGACTTCTCCAACTGATTTGACTTTTTGCTTTCGTTTTCATTCCTCTATCTGAATACTCTCAGAAAAAAAAAAACAAAAATGGTAAGCAAAAAGCTGTTTCAGAGTATGTATTATGTTTTGGTCACTTCAGTGGATTTGTGTCACGTGGAGTTGGCAGTTTAGGCAGTCACACAGGAATTTTGTTCATCCTATCCTCCACCTCCCACTCACAGAGATTTTTGAACATGCCTAATAAATGTAAGGTCCCAGTAGCTAACTGTATTTCTCTTGAAGGCAGGGGGTTGTTCTCAGGATTATTGGGACAACACAGAGAGGTTGAAAACCTACTGTGAAATACCATTCATCTATCAAGAAAGATAGATTACCTATTCAATTACCGATTACCTAAAGTCAATTACCTATTCAATCATACTGTATCTTCAGTGGGGGAATTTCTAAAAATTGAGTCAGTCAAGTACAAGCAATGGCTGCAGGAAACTGTTCCTACATAAGGGAACTGAGTAGCAAATTAACAGGTCAGCCAGACCTTTTACTGGGAGTCAGTTCTCTTTCTGTTGAACTACATTAATGTTTCCTTATTTAAGTTTCGCAACTGTTGTTTTTAATGTGAACATGCAACTATAAATCTGTGATGCTTTCAGTGAGGGTGTGAAATAATGAAAGAGAAGTTAAAGAGGAGTTTATGTTGCAAAAATATTTCTGTTATGGAGTTAATTTCATATCATTTTATTCTTCTCAAACTTATAATTTTCTACTGCTCATACATTTTTATGGCCAGAAGTGATTGTTAGCATCATCTAGTCTGACATGCAGCATAGCAAGGGCCAGAGAAGTTCATCCAGTAATTCTTGCATTGATCCCAACAATTTACATTTGGATTAGAGTATATCTTCTACAAAGACAACCAGTCTTCATTTAAAAACTTAAAAGCAATGAAAAAAAATTTCTGCTACACCTCCTGGCAAATCTGTCTGAATAGTTAATTAAATGTTAAAAATCCACAATTTATTTTCAATGTGAATTTCATTTTCTGTTAACCTTAGCCACTAGATATCTTTGTCACGGTGGAGAAGTCTCCAGTCGTCCTCACATTTCCCACTGCCAAGGAGTTAAGAGCCTGGCAGTTGGGACTTTCTTATTAATTTTTTTTTTCACTCAAAGGTGTTGATTCACTAGAGAATTACACATGGTTCATGGCCAAGTACCATCCCTGCAATACCCCATCCTGACAGCTGACCCCTGCCACTCTCCACAATGGGAAGTACACCTCAGCAGCTGAGTTCCATAAACCAGGCTCATCTCTTGGAATCACCTCCAAGCTGAGCAGAGGCCCCATCATACAGAAAAGCCCTACCTGGCTGCCCCAGAGAGGCAGATTATGGTTATTAGCTCCTGACAACATAGATGCAACCACACCATCAACAGATGCCAACCCCAAGGATAAACACCAAGGGGCATGGAAAATGTGATCAGAGCAGAGCAGATAAAGAATCTGTGCATTAGAATGCCATGGCACAGACCCAGTGTCCTGCTTGAAGGAAAGGCTCAGAGGTAAGCAGGGACTTGCAGCCACATTTGTTACTTACAGCTGAAAAATAATTGGGTGCTTACAAGCCAAACACTCAGAAAACCGAGTTTCACACATTCCATCTTTGTATCTTTGCTTAATATATGGGTATTTCATCTGCAAAATTATTTTAGATGCTTGCAAAGTGGCCCTAATGTAGCCAGCATTGCTCATCTTCCCTCCCCACCAGGGCCTGCTGTGCTACTGTCACGCTGCTAACATTGCTCCAAAGTCAGAAATGCTGGGATGTACCTGATGCATTCAGAAACCCAGCAGGTGTCTTCTGCAGGTACTGTGTGTCCAGGCAATGCCAGGAAGCAGTCATAAACTTAACACAGTAGTAAGCTATGTAATTTTTAGCTAACAGCTACTTACATAAGTATAGAAATTGCTACATTTTATATGTACACATTGCTCACATTCCAATTATGGACCTTCCAATTATGGACCAAGACCCAGTGCATGCAATTAGTATTTAGGAGCAATACTTTTTTTTTTTTTCCCTGCATGCCACTCTGTGATCTGAAAATGCTGGCCGGTTCCTAAGTTACTTTGCATGTGTCAATGCTATTTCCCCTCAGTCCCAGAAGCTTCTGGAGCACCTAAGTAATGTCATGAGGGCCTAATAATTGTGTCCAGAGAGATTCCCATACAATTTTCTTCTTTTATTATATGTTTAGCTTATTTAGACATCAGTATCATTTGGCAAATTGCATCTAGAATACATGGGGAGGCTGAAGTGTAAAAATACACTCTTGTGCCTCACGGCAGCCCCAGGTGCAAGGTATTATCCTTTAATGCCATGGAAAGGCTCCAGCTACCTGACACGAGGACAGGGCACAGTGACGCTGACTGAGTAATTTCCCTCTTAAGCTTTATTTGCAACACCGAGGCGACTACGTTGCAAACGGCGACATTTTAATACTTAAAACGCGTATCGACGGCCGGCGCGGGGAAGGCGAGGCCGTGCGGTTTTGCCCGGCTCGGCTCCCCGGGGGTCGAGCCGAGGCTTCGGGAGAGGCACCGCGGGTCCCAGCGTCGCTCGCCCTCCAAGGCACGGCTTCCCCAGGCCGAGTGGCTTGGGGGATGCACAACGTCCCGGGGACAGCGGGGCGGCTGCGGGCCGGGGGTCCAAGCCCTGCCCTTGCCAAAGCGCCGGGAGCGGGGGCAGCGGCGGGGCCGGAGCCGGGGCGGCGGGGCAGCGGCAGCACGGCCGGGAACGGCCGCCGGGGGGCAGCGCGAGATCGCCCAAGCGCCGCCGCCTCGGCTGGGCCCGCACCGCCCGACTCCGCACCTCACCGCCCCGGCTCCGCACCGCCCCGGCTCCTGCCCGCACTGCAAGGCCCGGTGCCTTCCCGCACCGCCCCGGCTCCTGTCCGCACCGCAGCGCCCGGCGCCCTCCCGCACCGCCCCGGCTGCTTCCCGCGCCCGTCCCCGTGGGTGCCCGCCCCGGGCAGGCGGCTGCCTCTTCTGCCATGCAGCCTGCGACAGGATGAGAGGAAACAGTACTAAGATACGCCAGGGGAGGGTTAGGTTGGACATTAGGAGGAATTTCTTCACGGAAAGCTTGATTAGGCACCGGAATGGGCTGCCCAGGGAGGTGGTGGAGCCACCGTCCCTGGAGGTGTTTAAGGAAAAGATTGGATATGGCACTCAGTGCCGAGGTCCAGTTCACAGGGTGGTGTTCGGTCATAGGTTGGATTCGATGATCTCAGAGGTCTTTTCCAGCCTCATCGATTCCGTGATTCTGCTCCCACGGAGCACAGCCCAGCAGAGAGCGGGCCCGGCCCGGAGCCCCCGTTGACCAAACGAGAGGCCGCACGGGGTATTTATTTACGGAGATTTCACCCAGGAGCCGCTGATCAAAGCTAATGCAAAATAAATGTCTCCCTTTAATAGCCCGATTCCTCGAAGCCGTTGACACTGGAAATTGGGATTTCCCCGTGCCATTAGCACTTAGCAGTAGGCGCTCCAGCCCAGCCAAGAACAAGGGATTAAGAGGTATTTGTCTAAACTAATTTCTCTCTCTATACCGAGTCTATAGAGACTGGTGTTACTCTGCTGGAATTGTGCAACACGGCTAATTGGCTACAAATTTAACAGTGGCAGGGCTCCCACCGCGGGCTGCCGCGGATTCATTACCGCCGTCCTCCTCTCGATCGCGGCGGCACCTGCGCTGCCCTTGCCCTGGGAAATGCCCGCCTTGGCAGGGCCCGGCTCCTGGCTCTGGGCAAGGTGGGAGCCCTGCCGTGCCTCCCTTGGGAGCCAGGCTGCCTTGTGGAAAACACAGTCAGACAATTAAAATCGTCATTATCCTAGAAAAGGGATATATGAGCACAGAGTCTGCAAAATTTTATTTATGTGGACAACCATTCAGGATGGATGTTGACTTTTTTGCACAGATATTATACCACTAGTCATCTCCCTTCCCCAAAAAGGGGGATAAAACCTTGCAATATTTGGCTGTGATTCCTTGAAAATCCTCCCTCCATGCTGGTTTGCGCCTCAATTCCACTGTTTGCTTCTTTACTACTTGACCACAAGCTAAAGCAAAAAGTAGTTAAGTTTATATTATGCACACATCTGACCAAAGGGTCATTAAGGTTACACATATTTTTGTTTTATTTGTAGGTCAGTCAGGAAGGGTTCCTGGAATGGTCTGGAACTAAGGAAGAAATTCTAGGAAAATCACTGCTGCTGGACAAAGATTCCATGATAACTAGGAGTTTATTTGTCTACCCCAAACCACACCCCTTTACCCACAGTAGCACTACTAGACTATTGCTTCTCTTGGGAGGGGAGGCAGAATTCTCCCAGCAAGACTGTTTAGTAGGCCAAATTAACTTCTCCATTCCCAAAGGCACTGATGGAAATCTGAATAGCTGTATGAGTCAGTCAGGACCTCAATAACCTAATCTTTCAGAGCTAACTTCACAAGATGAAGCAGTGCATCACTGTTGCCTTGAACAGAAAGGTCATCCTGAAGTTTTGATGTAATCCACCTCAGCTGCCCAAGAACCCAGGGAACTGGTAAATAAAAACCAGTAAAATGATAATTTCCCAACACCAGTTCAGACAACATTTTCAGACACCAGATTCACAAAGCAGGTTGCATTTCTTCCTGAGTAATTTTGCTTCTCATCATTCAAGTTCAAGGGCAAAATTCAAGGTCTGTGGTTTGTCTGTTGAGTTCAGCATCTTATAATACCTATTCCATATACTTGTGAAACTCTAGCAGCATCGTATCCAGCCAGTCTGAACTATCAGCACACTATTGCAAGAGTAGCTGTTAAAAAAACTCTGCAACACTGTTTGTTGACTCTTGGCATGTGCCTCTGGGCACAGTTATCTTCCTATACTGAGAAAATCCCATGAAAATTCACAGAATTAAATTCCAGCTTTAGTGAGATGGATGGGAAACACCCAGAATTTCAGCTGAAATAGAGTTTTACTGAAGGAAGACAGATCTACAGGTGCCCATTGAGTTGATCTAAACAGCCACCAAAGCCAGGTTGGCAATGTTTGCCCCTCCTCTTCCTTATGTACACCCTGATGAGAAGTTAACAAGTGGTGTCTGTTGATGTTGAACACACTGTCATCCTGCAACAACACAAAGTTAGCATCAATTTTAATCTCAGTCTACAAGGTAACAGTAAACTGCTGGCCAAGAATCAAACCAATAATATCAGCCCATGAACACACAGAAATAATTCTGTTAAAAATCTAACATCTAAGGTGTTATTAATCAGGCCTTTCAAGGTAGATCTCTCTCATGGCTTTAACCAAAGTGCTTTCTGAGATGTGCATAGAGAATACCACAAATTCAGTGAGACCACCTTCAATATGAGACAACAATGGGATACAGAAGAAGGCATAAAATAAGATAATTATTCAAGATGTTCCACTTCCATACAAGATGTAACTAAAATATCATCATGGCTTGCCAGGAGCAGAGGTTGTCAGCCGAGGCAGTCAGTACCCATGATAACTTCATCCAGCAGCCAGAGGCCAAGCTGCCTGGCCCCCTCTCATTAAGGGAGAAGTGCTCCATTCAATGAGGCACTTCAACAGTGGTCTACCTTTGAACGTGCAAATACCCCCATTAAATCTGGTGGATCAGGGCCAAAACTAATTAATTTAGGGATGCTTTGCATCAAAATCTCACTTGCAATACATAGCACTCACAATCAGAAAGGCAGGGGATTAATTAAACGAACTATTTAGAAAGCTGAGCAGGTTAGGACTGGGTTAGGACTAAAGAGCATAATGATATCCTTAGTGGAAGCCAGAAAAGCAAATGATCCCTGTGAAACTGATAGGAATTTACTGAGGATTTATTTCTGTTTAGGTTTTTTTTTGGTGAGATAAATGAATTGGGACTGGCAAGACAACCAATTTTGGGTCCAAGAGGCCATGCACTTTTGTTTAGATTACTTCTTTCAGTCTGCCCCTATCAACCGGGCTCAACCCAAACTGTATCATGATCAGCAGCTTCATAGTACTTCCAGGTATCAAAACAGGCCATGGAAAGCTTTTGTGGCTTGGGATTAGCAAAAAAAGAGAGAGAAAGAAAGTAAAGAAGAAGAAAAGAAAAAAGCAAACCACTGTAGATTTTCAGACATGTCTTAAATGTGAACTTAGATGCATTCAGACCATGGCTTTACTGTGCCCAGCTTAGCAAGGAGGCTGGACAAAAAGACATGGGTTTGACAATATGCTGTATGTCAGTGGAAAAACCAGATTCTGATGGATTACACATACTAACAGAACAAGAAAAAGAATTAGCCAAATAGAGTTAGTGGAACAATATTTGAGAAAGTAGAACAGTAATTGGCTGAGCCTTAATTCTCTAAGGCCTCTTGGGTTCTGTCACCAGCTCTGTCATGACATCCTCCCTAAAGTCAATTGAAGGTGCTGCTTTGCACCTGCTGAGGATTTGGCCTTTAAACTCACCCAGCTTGTGTCAGATGACCTCTTACAACCTTTCTGCAACACTGCAAAATCTTTAATGGTTTTGCAGTGCTCAAAATTATTCCATTTTGTAAGAGGAAAGTAAGCAGTATTTCACCTGCCTGGGAGGACCCTTCTCTTCGAGCTGATTAAGGAGGAAACACTGTCAAAACCTCAGTTCTTCTAATGTGACAGCCAATAATGAATGTCTGAGGTGACTGTGATCTTTGCATCCCATGGCCAGTCTATTTCCTATGGGTGTTTCCTCTGACCATAGGAAATTATGGGCATGGTGTAGTTTAGGAATAGTATTCCCCAATTTAGTGCTCCCACTGTGCACCTCTCACTCGCTTCCCCCTCATCCCTCTCACCCCTTCAGAGGGACGGAGAGGAGAATTGGAAGCACAAAAAGGTGAAGATCACAGGTTGAGGTAAGAACAATTTACTAGAAACAACAATGAAATAAGAAAACTAACAGTGACAACAACAATAGTAACAAGAGTGTTCAAGATAGGTGAACCATTCACATAAGACTGTGCAAGGATTCACCTCTGCTCAAAGCACAATGCCCCTCCTGGGTGCTGCAAAAATTAACCCTGTCCTGGCCAGAACCAGGACAGGGCAAAGCAATAAAAGACTCATGCCAGACAATGATGAGCACTCTGGAGTCAGAGCAACATGAACCCAACATGTCCATATATGATGTTCATTAGCACACGTGTTTATATAAGGTTCTGTTCTTTATAAAGTGGCAGTCAAGACCAGAGCAACTATGGGTTTGGATCATTTTTTTCCCATCAGGAAATACAGTTTGTCTGTATATGAACATTGTATGGATCCTTTTGTAAAAAACCCCCAAAGAGACTTTTCAGCATCTTTGCAAAAACAAGTCCAAATTCCTTTTAATTTTAAAACATAATAAACTTTTCTTTGTTCAGACAGGTGAGTCTCTCTGAAACAACTATGCACTGTCCTATTTAGAAAGTTATAGAGTTTGATAAACTTTCAGAACACTAGAAAACAATCCAGATTGAACACAAGTTTTTGACATTGCACGTGGGAAATGACTACCTTTGCAAACATTAACATCTCCATGCCTAAGCCCTCAGTTTCAACAGTCATGTACGTTCATGCATGGAAAAATCCATAGGAGCACTGACATGCCAGAATGTCTGCAGGATCACTGCCTGTGAAAGGTTATTCACAGACACAGTCTCAGGCAAAATCACACCCTCAGAGTTATTACAACCCTGCCAAAACCATGCAAAGCCAACAGTTTTCTACTGTGTGAGGAACAATAGAACTATTCTGGACAAGATTTATGCTGAAAAGTAGAGGTTGAGGATAGTCATAATTTTCTTTTCAGAGCCCCAAAAGCTGCTGTGTCTGACCATGAAGGTTGCCGCAGGATGTATCAACCCACCAGAAAAGCTAAAGGCAGAGAAATCAGAAGCTGAAGGTGAAAGCACAAGCTTTCTCTTCTGTATGCCCCACTCCATGCACTCCCATGGCTTGTTTCCTTTGCCACGTTTCCTTTGCCACCAATTAAAAAATAAATCCTGAAATCGTTGGACTTACAAGCCAGCAAAAACACTTGATTCTGCGTTGCAGCCGAAGAGGAGTCCACAGCAGCCATGTGTTCTATGTCCTGGGCAGTGATTGTGCTTCTGGGCTACAGAATCCTCTGTGAAGGTCCATAGGGAGGGCACATGCCTGGGGAGGGGAGTCACACACTGTTTGGTTATCACTGATTTCCCCAGCAATGCTGATAGCTCCACAGCACCTCAACACCTTGTTTTCCCCTTCTGGGAATTACCAGGCAAAGGGATGTGAACCCAAATCACAAGCTGCACTTCAAGATGTCAGAGACCTGAGAGCAAGGGCCTCCCTGGGCAGGTTCTCAGCTTGGAGAATTAGGGCCATCTTAGGCAGAATGAAAGCTCTTTGTTTCTTACCCCAGCTCAGTCTCCAGGTGACACAATGTGCCCTTCTCCTGACATCGACATCTATACTGATCTTCCCCAGCTCCCTGCCCACAGAGCTCTGTAAACCTTCTTTAATCTCCTGTCAGGCACTGCAGACTTACCCCCTGCTTTCTCTGGCAGCCTGATGCAAGGAACCCAATGCCCCATGTCCACTTGAAGGAGCAAGACTCAAAAATAAAAAATACAAGGTCACCATGGGCCTACATGAAAAATGCCTCTCTCACACATGATATGCCAGGCAGAGGCTTTCCATACTGTGTGGGTGACCATACACTGGAACAGATTTCCCAAAGAAGCTATGGAGTCCCCCTCACTGGAGGTATTCCAGAACTGACAGGTCACAATCCTGTGCCAGGTACTCTAGGATGACCCTGCTTGAGCAGGGAGGTTGAACCAGATGATTCACCATGCTCCCTTCCAACATGACCCATTCTGGGATCCTGTGATTCTGTGGATAGAAGTCAGGTTGCATAAGAAGCATTCTGAGCTCTAAAGAAGCTGCAGAGAGGTACAAAGCCTCCTCTTAAATGTAGTGGAAAAGAAGACAAAAAAGACAAATCCCAGGCTAGATATCTGTAATCTAATAAAATCCCACCTATGTCATCAGCAGCACTGAACTTTGCATTGGGAAGTTTCATGCCTGAGCAGTGAATTCCAATTGCAGTGAGATTTTCTGAGATCAAGACACTTAAAATGTCCACTTTTTAATGTTTTTAGAGTTGCTTATGTTTTGGGTGAAATCCCAAAAATAGATGGCACAATAATTGCGGACACAAATACATGTTGAGTCCTTTGAGAGGAGCAGGGCTGTATCCATTCCACATGCTAACATAATCAGTGACATCCAATATCACTGAAAACTGTTTACATTGTCAGTAATAATCCTGGAAGAGAGAGTTTTTGAGCTGCTTTTTATTGACACTCACCTCATTCCAGAGATCAGCAAAAATGTGAGTAGTTAATACAGCCAGCCACAGAGATTTTGTTTTCTCTAAATAAATCTGAATAAACAATGAAAGGTTAAGTGCTCTTTTTTCAAAGCTTGAAACACAAGCAAACAAATTGAGGGTAGAGAACTCAATTATATCAAGCAGAAACTACTGGCAGTTACACTCAGCAGAGCTGAATAATTTTCAATTACTCTGGGAAGAGAGGTCAACAAAATATGTTCCCCAATCTGTCCATTCCTAAACCCAGACTTCCTAATGTTAGAGTGCCCTTAGTCAGGATAATTCAGTGGGGTTTTCTTCCCAACAAGCACTTTTTCCCTACTTTGATGTATCAAGTTCTTTCCTTAACATAAATATATGCCTGCCACAGAGAAAGGATTTGAGCCCCCACCTTCCAAAAACCAAACTTCCACTCTGTCACAACCAAGCCTTCAGCCAGAAAGGTGCTACAACATGACAGCTCCTGCTCCAAGTACCTCTCTGAGCCAGAGTCCTGAGGGTTTTTTTAACCCAGCAAAATGAGGAGATGGCCACATCCCTGAGTGTCAGTGTCCCCCTGTGTCAGTCAGTGTCTGAGCTTCCCAACTGTGTCAGCACATCCCAGGTGACAGGGGGTTTTCCCAAGAAGGGACTGCAGAGGCTCATCAGGGCTAGCAAGAAGAAAAATCTCTGGAACATGGTATAACTGTGACTCCTACCAAATGACAACCAAAGTTCTGAGTACAGCATACCAATTTTGTCATATCTCACCAGCTTGGAGACTTCATCTCTGCTTCTATCATTCTACTACACTTCTAGCTTCAGAGTTTCTTGCTGCAATTTATCCTTGGTTTTTCTCTCAGCAGAGGGGGAGGGGGGTTATGTGAGTTTCTCTCTCCAAGAGGCATCAGGAATGGAGTTAGGCTTCATGTCACAAAGCATCTCCATCACTACAGAAAGAGAAAGGAAGCTTCTGCTTTGGTATACATCACACACTCATATATATAACAAACAACATATGCAGGCAGGACGGCAAAATTTCTAGTCTATGGAATGAATAAGGAAATTTTCTATGTACTTCTGTTTTCACATACAGCAGCACCTAAGTGTGGCAATTACAGTATCAGAAAAGATGTTCAAATGTTTATTTCTCCATTAGGACTTTACACTGCTATCTGGTCTAAATGGTGCAGTGAATCCCAACAGAAGGAGCTTTTATGATGATAGTGTCATTTTTACATCAAATACAAGCTAATGATCTTCAGTGGAAGGAGAAAGCCATTAAAAATTGACTAACATATTTTTTAGTCTGAAAAGTGAGGTTTTATTTAAAACCTTTGTGTGAGAGGCAATCCATTTATCCTTAAATACCTGCCCATAAAGTTGCCAGTATATGTAGAGAGAAGACAAAAGAAGAAAAATAAGCCTATTTTCTTACTTCCCACACAATACGCAAAAACTGTCCACTACATATAAAGTGGATTTGAACTGGCTTGGAATTAAATGAATTCTGGACAGGAAAACTCCCTCTTTCTTAGATTCAGTCCTTCCTCGGAGTTCTACAATTGTTGTTAGTTTCTCAGTGGGTGAATTTTCTCTTTCTAAGACTGGCTTATATTTCACAGAACCCAGCTCAGGCTGGACCTCAAAAGATATCTGGTGAGATCTCTCTTATGAGAATCAGTGGGAGAGTCTTGCTGCAGGATCATGGAACCCATTTGGAGGTCTTGACTGTGTCAGGAAAAAGCAATAGAAAGGTATAGGCTTAAAAAGTCTTGCAAGTCTTACAGACATAGAGTGTGCCACCGGCAGCTCAGTACACCCTTTGTATTTTAGGAGAACTTAAGTGTCAGAAAATGCTGAGCTGCTTCCATCGCCTAATTTTTATAATGTGGAAGAAAATAGTCACAGAAGAAAAAGCAATAAAGAAATGGCTATTATGTCATCCCAGTCTCTGTTGCTTCCTAATTCCACTTTGGTGTTCCACTCCACTGCTCACCTTCCCAACACACTCCCCTGTAAGATTGCTCTGATGTTACTGTCTCTGCTACCTAAAGGAAACCCCATGGTTTTAAGGTGGGTGTCCTACAGATTCCACAAAGAGAATGTCGAATACCTCATCCCCTGGCAGGGTATTCTTCAGTGTACATACATCATATAGGTACTGTATTGCTGCAACATTTGGGAACTAAAAGCAAGCAAAGAAAAGAGTCAGTAGCCTATTCTTAAAAAGCAACTTTTGGGCTACTCCTGCTGTGCAATATTTGGGCTACATCCCTGTGCAATAGAGAAAGTTCCTGCATGAGTCTCAGCCCTCTTCCGCTTAGAGGAAAGGGGAAGCCAAAGGTATGATAAGTAAACTGTTTCTTGCCTCAGTTTTCTGCTGTACCTCTGAGGATTTGCAGGCTCAGGGACATGCTTGGAGCCTAAAGTAGAAAGCACATCCTCAGGACCATTTCTGAAAGGCAGGGAAGGGCAGAGGGGTTGTGACTTAGGGGCCAGCAGCTCCAGCCTCTGTCATCTACCTGCTGACATTCCATGATTTTTAATACTCTTTCACACTTTAAAGGACCCTGACAATCACCCACAAAGTGATCTCACCATTCGGTTTCAAATCTCTTTTTTCCACTCTTCTGCAAAACATTGCCAAATTTGGAGTGATTGTTGTGCTACAACCTACTGCACTGACATCAGAGTGCTACAGGTGTTCCCTGCTCTGGGTGTTGTCTTGCAAAACGTTATAAAGATTATGCATAGCAGACTCCCCTACCTTCTTTCTTAGTGGGTTCTGCACAAAAGTATTCAGATCCATGGCTAGGTTCCAAGTAAACTGTGCTAATAAAAAGCAAAAGAGGATGATTTCCTGAGCTCTGTATGTATCATTCAACAGCAACAAAAAAAATTCAGGTCAAATATAAGCAACAAACTCTAGGTCAAATTGAAGCAGTTTCCTTTTATTTACATCCATTTTATTGACAATGAACAACTCTTAGTGGGTAAACCTGAAAATATACCTCCAGTAACAATTGTTTTGCCTTGGGTATTTATGCAGCATTCCAACTGCAGCATCTGTATAGCATTTCTTTTTCCCCATGCATACAAATACACACTCATACTTAATACGTTAGCGTTTCCACTATACAGTTTTGCAGTGTATCCAGTTAAGCAAATTGCTCAATTAGCTGAATAGGGTTTTTTCTTTTCATTGTGAAAAGACAGAGTCTTGCCGAACGGAACAGTGTTCTCGGTAAGAGGTCAGTTGGGTGTGATTTTTGGAATAAAGGAGAGAGGATGAGTGGGTAGTAAAAGATTTTTTTAATTGTTTGCATTTTATTGCCTTTAAAAGCCAAAGAGAGAGGGCAAACCAACACACATCCTGGTTCATGCTGGTATGTAACAGTAGTGTGTTGTAGAGAAAGCCCACCATACTTAGTGGAATTTTCCTGTTACTGCGTGCACCTCATGGACACAGAAAAGATTGTGAGATTGTCAAATACCGAGTGTCAGGGAATGGTATATCCACTCGTTGGTAAAATAAGTCAGTTAATTTGGCAGGTAAGTATTAAGTAATCATATTGTCAGAACAAGGCAACTGGCTAAGAAAGGAAGACAAAGACGAAAAGAAAAAAATATAAAGATGAGAAATAGGAAAGAACCAAAGAGGAGAGGGGGAAGGGAGGGAATGCGTGAGTTTGATGGCCAAGCGATGAGGGAGTAAGCAACGATGATCCCACTGTTCTGGAAGGTTCCAGGTCACCTTGTTCTTGTGTCTCACATTGGACTCCACTGGTGCTTTTCCACTGTCTGGGAGAATCTAAACATCATTCCACTCAGGTTTTATTACATATGTAAGGTATTGGCTGAGAAAAACTTGAACAGGTTGGATATTTTTTCATCTATGTTTTAGAAGATATTTTTCCAAAAAATGTTACCTGTTTTCATGACCTCTATGGATTTTTATAATTTTTTGCCTACTCAACTCCTAGAAAATATTAGT
Source organism: Eopsaltria australis (assembly GCA_034509425.1). NCBI lineage: Eukaryota > Metazoa > Chordata > Aves > Passeriformes > Petroicidae > Eopsaltria > Eopsaltria australis. The sequence continues at coordinate 263,944 of JAVTVJ010000795.1, forward strand.
TTAATTTTTTTAGCAAATATTGTTCCATCTTGATTTGAGTTTTCCCATATTTGGTTTCTACAGAGCAAAATTTTAAATGAGCCAAATGAATTTTTTAATTTCATTATATTTTTCCTGAGGTAAAAATGTCTGATATTTGTCTAGGCAAAGTGTTGCATCACGTACTCTATTTATGTTTCAGCATTGCAGTGACTTTTAAAAGCTCACAGCAGGAAATTAAGAAAAGCCTGAACTCATAATTATTAAATAATAATAAAAAATGTACTCTGCTAAGGTTGCATTTATTCAAAATTGTACAATTAATATATCCCCATGTTTCCATTAATATATATTCCGGTGGAGAAATTGATAGGAAGTGTGGTCATGGCATGAACTTTACAGCAGATTTGAATAGTCTCTGCTGAGCAGGGTTTAATTGAGCAAGCAGCTTGGATAAGGAGAACTGTACTAAAATGAGATTATCCATCATGCACCATGTAAATTATCAATATTCAGGTCCTCCCTGTATTGACAGAGTTGGAAGGATTCTACTTAACACAAGCAGACATCACAGGCAATGGAGAATTTAAATGTCCCCTTTCCATGTGGGGCAAATTATTAGTCTCTCAAGCTTCCTCCAGCCTTTACCCTCCTTGCTGTGGAGATGAAAACACCTGCTGCTTCTAAAGCCAGCCCAGGGCAGCATCATGTAGGGCCCAGATTTCACTTGTTGCTGACCTGTCCTGGAGCTCAACCATCACACTACCAAAACCTTTCCTCACAGAACATCTGTGCAGAGCCTTAGCACCATTCAAGACACTGCTGGCAACAGAACCTCCCTTAGTTTCTCATTACAGTGGTGAATTTGCGACATCAATTGTCATCTGTCTTCACTCATCGACCATAGGTTGTTAGTCCTTGCCTTTATGGTTCTTCAGCACATTGCTCATCCCTCTGTGCAGCACAGAGTCTCATACCTCATGATTATTTCCTACCTTCAGTCTGCCAGCAGTGCTACTTGACCACTTTCTCACCTCCAAAGCAAGTCCAAGTTTTACTCCTTGCTCATAAAGAGCTTTTTCATTGGCTTCTGCAGAGTCACTGTGTTATTTCTCTCTGTATTCCTCACAAAAGCTTTGCCAGAAGGGTCCACAAAGCACAGACCTAGGACAAGGACTCAGCACACCACAAGCTATGAGAGATGAGTGGCATGCAATTCCTTTTTCTGTGATCATATGTCTGTGTCAGATAATCCTGTTCTCATGCTTTGACAAACTCCTAGGCAGTCAGACACTATCGTCTGAAATAAAAATCCTCAGTGGACTCCTGGAGATGCTACTGCAAAAGACATAGTAAACATCTAGAATCCAACTCTGTGTCTTCTAATCCATTCTCCATAATTTCTCTACTGAGGACCATGGGGCAGGTAATTTCCCTGGATGAACCAGTGCATAGGTCTCAAAAAACATCAGAGCTAAAGGAGTAAGTGCTCAGACTCCCACGTAATAGTGGGAAGATTTAATTATATTTTATTTTTTTTATTTTAAAACACATACCAAAGACTGTGAATAGAACACTGGCAAGAAGCAAGGTTTAAAAGGAGAAAAATGGTTTCCTTAAGCTTTTTACTTAAATTGTGTTTATTGTGCATGGAAACCAAATGCACATAGTGTTATTTCTTGAAAGCACAGAGGTAAAAAGAAATGTGTTGCTTCAGTTGGAGACAGGATGAGATGTGCAGGGCTTCCACAGCACCTGACAGGAAAAGTGTCACTGATTCTTTACACACTGATGTACATCATAATGCAACAAAGCCAACAGCTCTTCTGCCTTCTCAAAGAGGAGGCACAACACAAAATGCCCCAATCCCCACCCTGAACTAAAAGCCTATTGCTAAGTATTCACCCAAAATCATGCCTGCAGACCAAATATTCAGGAGATAATGAGCACAGCCCTGCTGCCATAGGAAAACATTCTGGTTATTCAAGTAACATGTCCAAGTGCCCCAGAAAAAGCAATTCTAATCATAATTTTATCTCTGATATTATAAAAATAACCAAAGGTTTCTTATTTAAAGCTACAAAAAGCAGCCAGCAAAAATTGTATTTCACCAGTCTTCATTGACAGGCTCTCTTGTCTGCAGCAATTCAGAACTCTGGCTACTAAAGCTCATCACTTTCTTTGCCTCCCTCAGTGCTGAGGAGATATTTATAACTGTTGCAGTCAGTCTTGAAATAAGTCAGTCAGTCTTGAAATAAGCACAAGGGTGCTGCATGTTACCAGTCAAGCAGAAAACGAAGACAAACAAAAAGCAATGAAAAGACATGATATAGATATAGGGGAGATTGTGACTGCCAGAGAACTAATGGTTTTGTAATGGTGAGAACTGACTTAGAAGAACACCCAGTATTAGTAATGGTTTTGTTGAAAAATCTCTTCAGACCATTAAAGTATTATGCTGTTCTTTATCACACTTTCCCTGCCTCTTCTTTTCTTTGCTAGTTGGTTGGGGTTTTTTATACTCTTTCTTTATATCTCCCCTACTGGATTGAATAGTGTTGAGCTGCCTTTGCCATACAAATCACAGATCAGTAGATTTTTGTTTCATTCTAGACATAATTTGAGACAATCAAATTTGAATGGCAATTTTGTGTTCACATCTTTTCTTTATTAACGGTCTTCAAAATACAGGGGAAAAGGAAAATACAAAACCCAGCATATGCAGGAAATGAGGAAAAGAAAGTGGGGAAAAAAGAGGCACAAAAAAGGAAGAAAAGAAAGAAAAGAAAAGAAAAGAAAAGAAAAGAAAAGAAAAGAAAAGAAAAGAAAAGAAAAGAAAAGAAAAGAAAAGAAAAGAAAAGAAAAGAAAAGAAAAGAAAAGAAAAGAAAAGAAAAGAAAAGAAAAGAAAAGAAGTATGTTTCTCTTTGCTTTTTTCTTCTAAAAGATGAAAAGCTACTGAGACGCTTCCTTGCATAGATATGCTCAGTACAAGAGGCTGAAAGGATTCCAGCAGGACACCGCTCACAGAGCTCTCACCGTCTGTCCTGAGCAGCTCCAGTTTCAATTACAGCTGCCTCAGGGTCCCTGTACCCCTGACCGGCATGCAGGGTGCCCAGATGGGAGGCACTGGAGTACACCCATGTCTCCTGTGTGGTTTGAATCCCAAGGAGGGGATGCTGCTGCAAACCAGCCACATCAGCCCTGGACCTGCAGCTCCTTCTCCCCCTTTGACATTCTCTCAGCCAGAGCTTGGGTGCCAGGATGCAGTATAGACAACGACATGGCATTTCTGCTATCTCAAAAGCACAGAGGAAGAAGAGTATGGGACAACATCTGAGCTGCTCCAAAGCCACAAGTGTTAATGCTGGACTAGGTGAGAATTTTTCACAGATAATAGGACTGGGAGCTGCATCAGGCCCCAGGGAAGGAAAAGGACACTCATTTTTCTTTGGGCTTTGCCCAAAGTTTTTATTTCATTATTTGACATTGATTTTGCTGGATAAGTAACCAGAATTCAGGATCAGAAGAGCAGACACATCTTCAGAAGTTAGACTATGCTGTGCCACCAGAATAAGCTGGGAAAAACTGGTGCATTTCACAACTGCTTTCTATTGTTAGCCCATCACTTGAGTCCAGCATTAAAAGATCACTTCAAATGAGGGAAAGAGAAAATGTATTCTTTTTTCTCATGGCTAGATTGTCCTCCTTCCTTCCTTCCCTTCAGAAAAATTATTTTTAATTTAAACGTAAAAGCAAGTTGTGGATATTTACCCCTGTGTTTGAAGAAATAAATTTTGCTGTAGGGTGATTCTTACTTTTAAATTTATTTCAGTAGTATAATGACAGCCATGCATGCTGCATGCATGACTTAACTTGCTTTCTGTATCTTCTTGGCAGATGGGTTCAAGGGATGCAGAAGAGGTTCCCAAATTGCATTTCCCTTTGCCATATTTCAGTATACAAGTAAATGCCCAATTTCTACACATACTGAGCTCTGAGTTGCAGCCTCCTGAGACTGCACCCTCCTTCAATCTGAAAATCAAGACCTAAGACTCATAAAGAAAGCCCATGCTGGAGGTTCCTTCACTGAAGGTTGTATGCCTGAATCAGTAACCTGCTCAATAGGCTTGCCAGCCTTTCCCAGTAATAACACTTTGCATTAGTTATTTGAGCTCAGATGCAGCATTTGCAGAAGAAAAACACTGTGCAGTTTACCATTCTGGAAAGACATGATTGTTATGTTGTCAATAATGAGAAGGATTACAGAGTAGGCGAATTTGTTACATACACGTATGGCCCATGAAATACTTCCCTCTATGAAACTTTAAATATTATCAGCCTACAGTAATTGTTACTTACACTCCACCCACTTCATCCTTCTTTCTTTCCTTTCCTCTGAAGAATAATTTGACAGTTGTGTTCTTTGAGAAAGTTGAACTACAAAATTATCTCTATGTCTAACAGGGCCACAAGTATGCTAGTGTAAGTACAGTTAAGACAATGTGGACGAATTTGAAATCCTCGTCCATATGAAAGAAAAAGTCAGGATGTTTTGTACAATTGAGGTAGCCTGGAGAAACCTAAGACTGTGGTGGAAGGGGAAAAGGCAGAAGGAATTAAACCCTCACTCCCTACTGCAGATCTAGAGCTATCCCCACTAGCATTGTAAAATGGAATTTATAGCTAAAATCAGGAAAATAGATGCAGGCATTAGGATCACAGGTGCTACTTCACTGACAACCTGTTATAAAGCTCCAACTGTGTCCAAAGTTGTAAAGCAATTTCATAGTTATATTTATCAGGATGAACAATGTGCAAATCCACTTCTCTAGCTTTTTTACCTTGATATGTCATTATTAAAAGATTCCTGCTGCACCTAGCAAGGCTTCCCCAGATGTTGATCCAGTGCTGCAGTGAATGGCAAATGTAGAGCCCACACATAGGAAAGAGGCACACAAGCCCTGCAGCAATGGGAAGGAGGAGGCCCCTGCCATCCCCTAAGAGGGGAGCAGGGCAGAGCACTTGTCCACACAACTCCCAGTGATAAACAGAGGCCAAAGAAATCCCAGCAAGTGAATGTAATTTTTTTAAAAATGCACAGAACAAGATATAGAGGCTAAGGAAATAAAAGGATGTTTTCAGTAGACATATTCAGAAAGTGAGGAGGGGAAAAGAAGGATGTTTGGAAATGGGAATAAGCAGCCTTCAAGGCTGACGGCCATACTGAGCCTTCAGCCAGTGCAGGATGCAGTCATTAGCAGAGCTAGAGAAACTGAAGAAGTCACAAATTCTCTACCTTATGGCAACAGTGTGCTGTTTCTGGGTACCTTTAAGGAAATGAAATCAGGGCTATTAAAATTATGTCATCAAAATAACATCATGCATTACGGGTGAAAAGGAAACCTTTTGTACTGTACATCCAAACAGGTAAGAGTGTCTTACCTACAGCTCATACGTGCAGTGTTTATAGAAATCAGTCCTTGCTGAAAACAACTAGCAGCTACTTACTTTGACCAAACAGGCTTGGCTTACTCAAATGCCATTCAGAGAATCCAAACATGATTTTTCTTCTAAATCACAGATTAATTATTTTAAAAGGAAATTAAAATTTAAATAGCTGAGGAAATGAAGGAATTTGCTTAAGAGTGTCTGCCCAAGCACACTGAAGGAAATTCTAGCCAAAGGGACAGGAATGTCCAGAAGGAGATGGGAACCATGCTTCTCAACCCTACAAAAAAAAAATAACCCTAGGAAATTTGCATGGCACATGAACAGGACAAACAGTTCAGAATGAAAATCAGGGTTGTGAAGATGGGATTTTAGCAGGGCATAACCAGGAAAAGGCATTCCCAAACTTATAGGCTCCCCAGGGGCTGATGGGGGTCTGTTTAAAGGCGGCACAATGGTGCTTTCAAAGATCTTACAAAAAATATATGTATAGCAGTCAGGACCCAGCAGGGGAAAGACAAATGTCATGGGAATCAGAGCCCTAAGGAAGTTCTGAAAAGGTTGCTGCAACCCTTGAAACCACTGAGGTGGCTGAAACTAGGCCTGAAGGCAAGGTCTCATCTACAAGCATACTGTGAAAAATCGGAGATTGATTTATAAATCTATTTTATCTCTATTATGTTTTTCCCATTCATTTTATGCTTCTCTATTTCTTTATGTTACTTGCTACACTTGAATATTATAATGGAGTCTGGATTTTAGAATTCTTTTCCTCCTTTTTAGAGAATGCACCATCAGGTGAAGGTACAGCCAGATCCACCTCAACGCCCTGAACCTCTCAGGGTCTCACAAGTCCACACTGATAACCAGCAGTAGAACCAAGCCCTGCTCAACATATAGCACTATTAAATTATGACACCAAATAAATACATGTAGGTACCACCTTACATTATATTTAACTTAAAGGCAGAAAACAGGAAAGTCTCTTGCATTAGGACCTTGTGTTGGAAAAACAAGAGATAATGTATAGAAGACAGAACTAAAATGAGCCAAGAAATCTCAGTGTCATTCTGCAAATCTCACCAGGTTGGGATAAGTAACCCGGGGACGCTTATGGGGAGCAATGGGAGCTGGAGAGAAGATGGCAGTGATTGTCCCCCAGCACAGGTGAAGCTGCACCTCAAATCCTGTGCTCACTTTTGGGCTACTCCCTACAAGAAGAATATTGAGGTGCTGGACTGGGTCTAGAGAAGGGCAGCAGAGCTGGTGAAGGGTCTGGAGCACAAGTCTGATTAGGAGCAGTTGAGGGAACTGGGAGTGTTTAGCCTGGAGAAAAAGAGGCTCAGGGATGACCTTACTGCTGTCTGCAACTCCCCAAAAGGAGGCTGTGGGGAGGTGAGGGTCGATGTCTTCTCCCAAGTAATAAGCGACAAGACGAAATTACTAAATGTTGCACCAGGGGAGGTTTAGATTGGATATTAGGAAAAATATCTTCATGGAAAGGGTTGTGAAGCACTGAAATACACTGCCCAGGTAAGTGGTTGAGTCACCGTCCCTGGAGGTATTTTCAAGACCTGTGGGTGCAGTGATGAGAACAGGGGTTAGTGGTGGACCTGGCAGTGTTAGCTTAATGGTTGGACTCTATGTTCTTAATGGTCTTTTCCAACCTGAATGACTCTATGATTCTATGATGCCAAATGGGAGTGAAAAGAAAGGGGCAGCAGAACTGACTGGGAGGTGCTGGGGAGGAGTTAATCAACTGCACACCAAGGGCAAGGGTAGAGGCTCTGCCACGCAGAAGTGCTCAAGGTAGTCTGTGGAGAAAAAGGCACATCCAGCCACAACCAATCCACTCTGAGGCTAATGCAAGAAAACATTTGGGCCCAGATTCTTTCCTGAGCCAACTCCACAATGATACCAGAAATTATTCAAGTTAAGATGCATGTCTCTTACAAAAATGATGCAATAATCAGTGTCTACAGTTCGATTATGAGATAATTGATTTTAATTGCATATTACATTCTCATTGAATTAAAAGATTTGAAGACTTTGACTATTTTTATATTCCCCTTGCAATACATTTTGTAGTCTGTGCTATTTAGAGACAGAAAATTGCAATTATTTTAAAAACACAACAATGACTTTCGCCTCCCTGAGGGAAATCCTGAATTATTACCTTTGGTGGCATCAGGGTTTCATCCTTATTCTGTTAAAGAAAATATTCAAGACCCCTTCTTAGCTTTGCTTTCCACCTATTTTGAGAGCCTTGAGTTCCCAAGACTGAGGTGAAAACACTCACTATTTACTAGGTGGAAGAGGAGAAATTATGTTCAAATTTTTTTCTTCATTGGAAAATTCTGGATATAAAAATATCCTTTTTGCCACATGTACCTGGTGCGATCCATTAAGCAGGAGTTGCTGGAACCATGGTCAGCTCCCTCCCAGGGAATGGGCTGGCACCCTGCCCCAGGTCACGCTTTGCTATTCCATTCCTGATTCCAGCATGACTTTGCCAAGTTCAAGGGAGGTGACTGAGGTCAGACATTGCCCCATGCAGCAGAGTTGGGTTTTGCCTTTTCTGATTTTCCATTTTTTAGCTCCTGCCAGGAGTGGAGCATTGAGCAAAATGTCCCCACTCCAGCCCTAGACAATTCATTGTGATAAGTCACTGGCTGAATTGCACCTCATGGTCCCACTGTGAGCGAACAAATCACCAACTTCTCCAATTGTTCGAGGAGTTGCTGAATAAGTCATGCCAGTAATCGGCAGTTTGTAACTTCCCATCCAGCTGTTTGCAGCACATATTCAAGACCCGGCCTTTGAAGCTGACTGGGTTCCCAGGAATTTGGACACCTAGGCAGGAGGCTCTGCTTTTTCAAGGGACAAAGTAAGAGCTTTCTGTATTGGCCTTTAGCTGTGAAGAGTTAGCATTTTCTGTGCCACAAGCATATCCAAAGAGAAAGGAGAAGGGAGAGCAGATAGACCCTCACCATCCCTTTCCATGGTGCTCCATCTCCCAGTCTGACCCCAGCATGCCTGCCTTTCCCAGTTGGATCTGAACACGCACCCTCCCCTGTCTTCAAGCTCTCAGGAGGCCAGCTTGTGCTTAGCCAGGCACCAGTGATGTCTGTGGAGGGTGGGAGGTGATGGGACACCTTCCCACAGGAAAGAGGGGTCAGATCCTGTGAGCCCCAAATGTACAGAGTAGGAGGCTTCATGAGGACTGTCTGACATGAAATGCAAGATACCAAGGATGTGGAAAGGAAAGAATAAAACCTGGGTTTAGAAGAATATCCCCCCCTTTATGCTTAAATACATAACCTTGCCTATGCAGAGTGTTTTTTCCAGCATCAATGTTCCCTAGTGTCCACCCTTTTGTACCAAGGAGGAGATTTATGCTATATCTTTCCTCAGATCCCAATATTTTAGACTCAAAGAATATGTGATGACTAGTTTTATACATAATTCTAAGATATTCCTACCTTATGCCCCTTATATCTTTTTTCTTTCCCAGCTTTCTTGCTCTTGCATGTTTTACTGACACTGGAAGGTGTGAAGGCATTGATTACACATCTCTTTCTGACACACCACAAAAATATGCCATCTCCTGTCTTCACACTGGTGACTGGCTTACATGGCAGATTTCTTGTCTAGGTAGAAAACACATCAAAATTGCATTACATGCTGCTGTTGTTTTTAATAGAAATATTATTCAACTCACCCAAGTTTTCTTCAGGAGATTTTTTTCATTTCACTTAATGCTGAACCTTCTTGGATTTTGACAGGTGCACGAATGTTCCCAGAGGCTGCTGTTGCTCAGCTCGTTATGTTGGCTGTGTTAAAAGTCATTTATCCTGAGATCAGTGGTCATGGGGAAGTGAGCAAGCGATTAAGTTCTGCAATGTACCTTGCAAGTAGGGACCAATCATTTATTCCTTAGCTGTGTCTGGAGCCACTAAACTAAGGCTTATCCAGTTCAATAACTGGTGGAACAAAGGCTACTCTGGCATGAAGGCTGTTTATATTTCACAGAGGATTTTTTTTTCATTTTATTTAAACCATTGGAGAGTCTTGGAAGCGTGTTCGTACAATTCCACTCCTGGTCCATCTCACAGAGCCATCCTAAAACTGCAAGGCACACATGTCTACATATCATCACTCAGAACAGCCCAGAGTGAAGCCAGGCTCTTAACAATAGCAAGGGGGTTTCTATACAATACAAAAATATATTAAAAATACATAATGTAACTTGTCTTAATATACTTTTCTGAGTCTAAAAATATGCCAGACCAAAAGAAACATATTTACATAAAAAGCAGACAAGGTCAAATAACAAAGAAAGCCCTTAATTAGTTGTAATCAACTTTAATTTGCATACCGTATATAATTCCTAAATGATTGTTAATAATAACTTTATATAATGGACTTCCAATTTTCATGAAAATGGCACATTTTGATAAGCAGACACAAAACCCTAGTACTAATAAGGTTTAATTTGCATACATTAGACTGATTATCCAAACAAAAGGATTACAGTATTACTTCTCCATACCTTTATGTCCTTATTATGCACATTTATTAACTTCACAAAAGCTAGCTGTTAGTGACAAACAATAGCCGTGGCTGGAAGAGAAATCTACAGTATGAATAAAGTGCATTTTAATGCTAAGGAACAAAGTTTATACTGCATAAATGTTTTGTTTAACTCTTTCTTTTGCAAAAGGCATTATTGCTTAGTACGGCAGGCACTAGTAGGTGGATAAATCACTTTTTTATTATGAGATTTTTTTTTTTTTTCCTTTGGAAAAAAGTAGATTTTCTCAAAAAATTATGACCTGCTCATGCTCACAGTTTCCCAATGCTAAGTTATAAAACCTGGATGGTGCTTGAACATGTCGAGAAAAGTGTTTACAGTCACAGGATTAAGCTGTTAACTCATGTGATTCCAGGGCACCGTGTTAATAAATATATTGCAACAAGCTTCGTTTTCAGAGCATAAATAATAATACAGGTGGCAATAGCTATTCCTAAGGGTATTACATATACCCTGCAATTAAAGTGTGAGCAAGGGGGAGGGGAAAAAAATCATTAGTAGATCTGGTATCTGAAGCAAATGATGCTCACAAGGGACTGAGAAGAAAGCCAATAGATGTGAAGCTTAAATTGAATGCCACCCTGGAGCTCCCTCTGAGCTGTGACACAGGGCTGGGCTGATGTGCAGTGGTGATGGTGATGTGACAAGAGGATGTCATCTCTGCTGCATTTTGTGCCCTTCTGGTGCAATGTGCTGCCTTCAAACAGAAATGCTGCTTTTGGAGATCTGTTGTCAGCATGTTTTGATACTCCATGGACCGTCTAGAAGAGTTGCTACAGTTGTTGTCAACCTTGACTTCTCTGGGATAAATTCTTTCTTGCACAGCCTTTGACCAAGGTCTCCATGTCTACATGCAACTCATTTGCTTAACACTTATGAGCCACACAAACCTGAGACAGAAGGCATCGAGATGATTCCTTGAACATGCAGTGAGCACCTGGCAAGTTTACCAAGTATGGGCAATGCACCTTTTTTCAGAATAATTTCCACCCAACCATTTTGCAAGGGACTGTGGGAACTGCTGTGACTTTTTCTTCACCTGTACAGCTCAAAGCCACTGACTTCCAGCTCAATGCTGGTTGATGCCACAGAGTCAGAGCCCAGAGTCCTCCCCCCATCAGGAGCCCAAGGATTTCACTGGGAAGCTGTAAAAGAATAAGGACCTTGACATGCAGCTGAGGGTCTCTAACTGTGAATTTGTTGGTTTGAAAACAGCAAGTGGGGAAAACACATTTTAGGGGATATGAAATACATAAGAACCTTAAAATCTAAACAGAAACTTAGAGATCAGCTTTTTGCCATAAATATAGTTGGAATTTTTGATGATATTTACAGTATTTGAGCTCTCCTATAAAGATGCTGATATTTTGAAATGTATCCAACATGCTTTTCTTCCAAGGAGTCCCCAGAGAGAATGGATGGCCAAGGACAAAACTCTGGAGCCACGTTCCTGGACCTTCTGAATCAACCCCAGTTTATTCTTAGATACGCAGAAAAAACATGCCCAGAAGATACAGCAAAGTCCATTCTGTGTCCAAAGTGACAGAATTTTACTCATTCTACAGAATTCTACAGATTCTACTGATATCCATGTGGATCTGGTTTCCTAAAAGCACTGACAAAAACAAGAGCTGGCATCCTACATCATTTAGGCATTCCTAAAGATATCCCAGGTTACGAAGCATATTGAATCCTGCACAGCTTTTAGGTTAGTCGAAGAGCTCACAGTGACAGATTTTTTTTTTTTTTTAATCAGAATGTGAATACAAACTTGATTTGCTTTTTCATCCTAAAACATAGCTTTGTTTCCATTGAATCATATGGGGTTTGTTCTGGCCTCACTTCTCTAAGTGATAATCCTTACACACAACTCCATTAGGTTACCCTTGGACCCAGACTGCAGTTGTCAGCCTGTAAATGAGAAGGTTCCTAAGTCTCTACTGCTGTGTTCATATTCTTCTTCTTCTTCTTCATAGCACTTCATGGTTCTCCCTGGACACCTGTTCCTTTTGTTTTCTTTTGCAAAAATAGGGGAAAGCACACAAAATGCCTCCTGTCTGGTTCCACTCCCTGCCTGATCACCAGTCTGTCTTCCTGCTATGTACTGCAGGAAAAAAAACTAACAAAGTCTTCTGTCTGCCATCCTGCAGGTCAAAATCCACCTGCTTTGAAGGTCTTGAAGACTCCCTTATTCATTGCCTTTTTTGTTCCCCCCGCCAAAAAATTGAAAATGGAGCCCTTTTATGGGATAAGGAATTAAAGTGAGTGTAAATAATAGTCCATTTATTCTCACCCTTGTATTCAGAGAGGGAAGACATGTGCTGCTTCTCTTTTGAGTGATGGGTCCACAGAAAACCTCTGGCACAGAAAGTTTTAAAAATCAGAAGCCATGTTCAGGTTTAGAAACCTCATGGACATCCAGAGCCCTTGAGACATTTTGAAAATCTTAGAGCACAAACAAAACAAAACCTGAAACAGAATAAAGCCAAACCATCCCTTCTAGCTCTTGTTCAAAGAGAAAAAAAATAGGGATTTTCCCCAGCATTACTATACAAAAGAGATGATAGTACATCCTCTGCTGAAGGAAGCAACCAGGCTTCTCAAACAGCCCCTGACTCACAGCCCAGCCGAAGTCTTTATCAATTGCCTGGGTTTTTAACACAGAGGCCATCATACAAATGTGCTTTCACTCATGAGAAAATCCCATTTACTGAAGAAATGAATGGTTATGAGTTAGAGCTACAAAACAGGAACAATAATTTAGTTAAATCTAGTGTCTTTTGTTTAAAATTAGTTTTCTGTGGTTCCATATTATTTTTAGATTTCAAGAATGGAAATAATGAGTGAGTTCTGTAAGTGACAAGTCTTTTTCAAGGTTTGATAAAAAGCTAAAAAAACAAGAGAGTACATTGATTCCAAACAATAACTTACACCCAGTGACTTCAAGATTTTATAATCCATGCATATGAATGGAAATGTCTGTCTATAGACATTTCAAAGAATTGTATATGAAGGGGAAATCTTAAAACACATACTGTTTTGTTTTATTTTTGAATTGAAAACTTCAAATCAACAGTCCAACAAATTGCAGCCATTGGAATTGCTGAGCCAATTTACAGGCAAATTGATTTTTTTTTCCATTAAGAAAAAACCCCTTTGATTTTGGAAGGAAGAAGTCTGCTCCCTACCAGACAGTTAATACTTATTTATAATGTCATGCACACCCAAGGCCCCAGCTATACATGTTCTTCAGGAGAGTAGCTAATGTTACAGACTTGTAAAAATCTCCATTCTTAATTATTTTTCAGGACATCAGCTTTTCCTCTTTTTTGCCTTCCCATTTAAATCTCCTTTACAAATCTAATCTGTGCCTGATTTGTGTACCTTGGGAGAAACTCTTCCATCTATTCACCTCTACACACTTTGCTGTGTTATCCATGGATTGTTCTCAGTGCAGTTTGGGAGATCCCTGCTCTGTGTTGCTCTCAGTGGTGTAAACCTGGGAGACAGCAGGTTCATTCATCCCTCAGCACTTACACAATACAGTTTGTATCCATAACACATCCCCTTCCTGCAGAGCACGGCAGAGTACTCCGAATCTTGCATTAAAGAAGATGCAGAATATTAAACAGATAAACACAGATGCTATGTCACAATAGATCCTTTAGCTGTCTGAGCAACATTCAGCCTTGATTTATAGCAGGAATGCTCCATATAAAGGGGCCAACACCAAAAAAAGCCACGAGAAGCACTGACAGACAGCACTGAAGAATTTTCTCCATGTGTCCATGAGCATCAGCCTGTTCCCAGGAAAAGTGCCCATTCCTTTCTGCGAAACACAGGTTTTTCTTGACCAAAAACATTTTTTTTAATCTCTGTGAGATAGTGATGCCCCTAAATGACAGCCAGATGCAATGATACCCAGAGATGTAGAAAATAGTAATAATAAATATGGTTTTAAGTTTAGATTTGTTGAGTGGAATGGTCCAACCAGGCTTCACAGACAATTTGCTATCTCTTCCCTCTATTACTCTATTTCACTTTAGCCATGTTTCTGGATTAAAGCACCCTGATCTTATGGATAACATCACCTGTGCAATGAAATGCCAGACCAGCTCCAACTCATGCCCTTGCCCGGATCATTCTGATTCCTGCTCTGCCCCTGTGCGGCTGCATTTACTGAAATAGAACACAGCACCACATGAAGGTCACACCGAAGATAGTCAGAGGGTGCAACATTGTCCTTTGCTCATCGAACGCTCATTTGAATTTTTAATGGCTTTGCTTTTCAGCGGCGTTCACACCCCCTCTGCAGTGAGTTGAGCGATCGCATTTCAGTGGTCCGAGAGCCTGTGATAAGCCCGAGCTGAGGGTTGTCCACGGAGAAGCTGAGGAAGCCCAGCTGTTGCATTCACACACGCAGACACTCACACCCTATTTGCACACCCGGGGTGTTGCTGGCGCAACAGGCGAGCAAAGCAGTCGATACCAGGAGGTTTATTTGCCCAAGTACAGCTAAACAACGGAAACCATTTGCAGGCAAGCCCTTCTGTTATTAATTTAAAGGAGCCACTGGAGCATTTTAGATAAATACATTTGAGAAAACAATGCTCTTGCTCATGGATATTCCACGAGCAGGAGAAGAGAATACGTTTGACAAATAAATTATTTGTTATGAAGCCTTTGCTCAGTGCTAGTCAGCACATACAAAAGAAAATAACACAGAAGGTATAACATTAAATAAGCCTATGATCATCTTTATAATTTTTTTAGACCACTGCACCTTAATGCATTCATAATTTCACTGAGTTTCTAAGGTTTATTGTGAGAAAGCTACTTGGGATTTTATCCATGGGTTTTCTAGGGTCAGAAGATCCAAATTTCCCTCCATCACTCATCCTCCTGTAAGATGCAGTCATAGGGGCTGTAGGACACAGAGCTCCACACAGTTCTTCTATATAGACAAAACATTTCCATTAGGTGAAAATACATCTTCTGGAAAAGGAGTGGTCTTGATTGAAATCCACACAGTGCTAGGAAATCCACCTCCTAGCAGAAACATCACTGCAGTCAGCAGAGCTTGTGGAGGTGTGGGAAGGCTGAGATCCTGGGAAAAGGACATACATGGGAATGGGAGGCAGAGGGAAGAAGGTGAAAGGCAGGAGCTTCCTGGGTAGGTCTAAAAGAAAAGGCCCTTGAGGGACTCTGAGGACCCATGATGACAATGGGATGGGAGGGGATGGGATGTGATGTGATGGGATGGGATGGGATGGGATGGGATGGGATGGGATGGGATGGGATGGGAAGCTGGCAAAAGAGAGAGACAGTATGGATGGCATTCCAGTCTCAACCAGCAAACTGCCAGCCCTGACAGAATTTCATTAAGCCAGCATTTCGGAACAAAAAACTAAACCAAACCAAGAGCGCTGTGAGGTACCAGATCAGGTCAGCAACTTGGGGAAGATGGCATGCCAGCAAAGGACACGCACACCTCTGTCCGCAAAGGCAAACCTGAGGCACAAACGAGAGGAAGGCACGTGGTCTCCAGGAGAGAGGGGAGGCTGTGGAGGGGTTGTACTGCCAAGCTGTGTGCTCAGATCTATTTTTTTCAAATGATTTCCAGGAGTACTGGTTTGGTGACTAGGCTCGAGGAACAGCTAAGTTAAATGCAGTAACTAAATCTAATAGAGTTATGGTAGGTGACAGCATTTCTCAGAGACATCACTGCAGACCTGTTCTGTGTCATGGCCATGCAAAAAAGGGTCAGCCCAAAAATGAGCTGGGAATGCTTCTGGAGCATGGACAAGAGGAGAAGTTTTGATTTACCAGATACGGGAAAACAATAGAAGAGAAATAAAGGCGAGATACATTCACCGTAATTAACTGCTGTCCTCTGTTTGTAGTGAAACCCATGTTAACAGAAAAGTAAACTAATTGATTAAAAAACAATGACAACTGAATAAAAAAGAATTGAGAAAATACTTTTAAAAATTACATCTATGGAATGTGGCCCAGATTTTTCCTACACATAGACATGGGCTAAATATGAAGCTTATGAGTAATTATTCTGGAGTCACCACCAGTGCTGATGTCAAACCTCTGTCCAGGTGCCAATTATTACTGAAATTGCTTCCTGAGCTTGCACTGAAACCAAGGTGAGTGACAAAAGCTGGGGCTGCTTTCACAGGCAGAAAAGAGCAGCACTGCAAGTCGCCAGACAGTCCAGGTAACTGTGACCTGCATTGACACCTGATGCAGTCCCAAATCACTCCGAGGGCAGGTGCTGCAGCCTCCTATTCAGCGGAATAGGCTGAAAACCGGTGAAAAGGGTGATGTGAGTCCAAAAAAAGCAATATTTGCTAAGTGAGTTTTTCTCTTGGATGTAAATTCAAATGTGCTGATCGTTCTGCAAAGAGGTTTTGGTGCAGTGCCCTAGTGATAGATACCTGCTGTGGATTACCCAGTGTTTAAATTCTCAATCTGCAGTGATGGGATAATAGTTATCGTAGCTGAAAAGAGAAAGTTGTTAAGCCATTGAACCCTGAGGTGCATTCAGGTGACCAGTGACTTGTCAAAGCCTCAGGGGACACAAAGAGATGCTGGTTATCCCCAGCTGTCCGATCGCTGCTATAGGGGATGTGCAGCTGTTCTGAGATCCCGCATGACTGTCTGCAGGGCATTAGCCAAATTTTTTAAGTGTTTCATAAGACTTCTGCAGAAGAACTGAGTACTTCTGGTGGTTGCAACCAAGGGCAACCACCCATCTCCACAGCTCAGGGCTGAACTGTGCAAAGTCAAGGCTGTGCCCAGAAAAGGTTTCAGAACAGTACTCTCCATAAAGCTGAAAAATATATCGTGAATAAGGATTGAGATAAAACGCCGTGAAGCTTACAAGAGGAATCATGTGCCAGCTCATCACATCTAAACGGCATCAGACATTTCTCCACTGCCTGGTACCAAGGCATCCCGCATTCCCTAATGCCCAGCTGTACTGCTTTTGTTGACAGGACCATAGTCCTGAACACTTGGCGGGGGGGGGTGCGGGGGGGGGAGAGGCGGCTATGCTGAGGAGAGGAATGCGACTAAATCACATCTCCTGAAGACCAATGGTCTTCTGCGTTTCACTCTCCTGCGCGCTCGGGTGTGGGGCTCTTCAGACTCTGACGTTCTCTGCAGCTGACCCTGAGTTGCCCAGGAGCTGCGGCTAGCACAGCACAGAGCCAGGGGGAGCCAGGGGCCAGGGCGCCCAGCACGTCGAGGAACGGGGAGGAAACTACAGCGGGGAGATGAGACGGCACGCAGAGGAAACACAGTTTCTGTACCTCCCTAGACAGCTTCTACACAAGCCCTTTTTTCTGCATAAAGTAGACAGTGATAGACCAAATTGTAATATCTAAAGTAGATAGTGATAAATCAAGATTTTAAGTAGCTGATATCGCTTTCTTCTCCATTGTAAAGAGAGTAAAAAATAAACAACAACCAGCTTGTGTAAAAGCTTGGGGATGGGCTGCGTCCGCCGCTGCGGCTCCACCCATGCGCAGGGCTGGCAGGGAGCGGGAACCCACCGGAGGGGTTCCCGACTTCGGCAGCTTGTAAAGAGGGTTGCGGGATGCGCCGGGGACGGGATGGGTACAAACTGCTCATGGGCTAAAAGCTGACGTGTGCTCAGTCGATGGGTCACAAACTTGTGTCGCCGCTGGCCGCCGCAGTGAGGGCAGGTCCTCCCCAGCCGAGGCTGCAAGGTGAACACGATCTCTCACGTAGTCTTGAACCGACCCTGCACATTTCCGACCATAATGTCTGAGACAGAGCTCAGCCCTGCCTCCGCCCTGAGATCACACACCTTTCCCCAAGCCTGACAGTGAACTGCCATTTTGTAGCCACGTCTCCTCGCAAGGATGGCTTCGGGGGAGGGGGAGCGGTCCCAACGACGGGGCTCTATGTAACGCGAAAGAAAGATGAACAGGCAAAAACAGTAACAAGCTCAAACCCCATTGCAAACGCCGTCCCCGGACCGCCTGGGCAGGTCCGGGGCAAGGGTGTGTGCTGGTCCTGCAGTCGCCACGGACAGCCGTCGGGCGGTGGTCTCATGGCAGCCGCGCTCGCCCTGCCCCGCGGCGCTGCCAGGCGGAGCAGCGCGGAGAGCTGCGGCTCTGCCCCGCACTTCGAAGCGGGGCGGGCGTCACCCCCGCCGCGGCCGCCCGCTCGGAGGGGACGCGGCGAGGGACACCCCGGGCCGGGCCAGAGGATCCTAGTGCAGTGTGCGCCGGGACCGCCCCCGCCTCTGCGGTGGGAATGGGTTGTTTGCAGAGAGGTCCCGGAACCGGCAGCGCTCCGACCGCTCCGACCGGCGGGGCCCGAGCGGTGCCGGGCGCGGGTAGGTGCGGAGGCCGGTCCCTGGGGAGAAACTCATCGCGGAGGCCCCGGGTGCGCGGAGCCGGAGCGGATATTGTTCTGGCAGCGGCAGCCGAGGGTGTTAATGTAGGCTGGCTGGAGTGAAAAGAGGCAAATATTTCCGTTTGTGCCCTCCTGCCTCTCTCAGCACCGGCTGTCAGTCCCCGGGCTTGTTATCCGTACAAGGTATCAGTTTGTTTGGCTGAGCTCAGCAAGGTTTTTCTTCTCCGAGCAGAACTATAATTGCTATAATTCTACTGTATCATTTGGATCATTGCAGTATTGTTGTTTTCTCTCTCTCGTTCTCTCCCTGTAACACTGCAATAACGCGCTCCAGTGTTAAATTAGCAGGTTGCAGGGGGAAGGGAAGAAAAGAAGGCGAGGGAGAGACCATAAATGACTAAAAGTTTGTTTAAAAAAATAAATAAAACAACAAAGTGACTTGGCAGAGGAGAGGTCGCGTCGCAAACCATCTTCGCCTGCGAACGGGAGAACTGCGGAGCCGCCCCGCGCCCCGGGCCGGCCGGGGCCGCGTTTCCTCCGGCAGAGCCTGCCGGGGCACCGGAAAACGGGGCAGGGGAGGACCCCCGACCAGACCCGGGCACAGGGGGGCGAGGGACCAGGGCGGGAAAGGAGAGAAAACAAGCTGCAGACGGTTGGAAGGCTGCAGCAGGGCTCCCTGCTCTCCGCCCGTCCCCGACAGCCTCCACCTCCCGCCCGCCGCAGCCCCGGCTCGCACCGCCGGCAGCCACCGGAGAGTCTCGGCGCTGCTGGAGCCCTCGCAGATGCAGCGCTGAATGTCTCCCGTGCCCTCCGGCTGCCGTCTGTGCCGCGGCGGGTTCGGGTCCCCCCATGCCGGGCAGACAGTCCAGCAGCTCTGCCCGTCCCTGCTCTGCCACTCACAGTGTCGCGGCTCGCCGGCACAGGCTTGGCCGGCGCCCGGCAAGACAGCGAAAGGAAGGCAGATGCGGGCCGGCCTCTCCGGCTGCCGGAGCGCCGCTCCTGGCCCGTTCGTACCCGCGGCTCCGCGTAGCTTCTCCCGGGCAAGCCCCAGCAGGGAAGCCCGGTGGGGAAACCCCGGTGGAGCCGCCCGGAACAGCCAGGGCGAGAACAAGAGGCGGCCGCCCCTTCTGCTTTCCGTGCTTCGCCAAGGGCACCCCTGCGTCTTCCTGGTTTTGTTTGTTTGTTTGTTGGTTAGTTTGGTGTTTGTGGTGGATCTTTTACTGGGTTAATGAACTAATGGTCACTTGTGCCGGGGATGGCAAAAGCTCCCTAGAGCTGAGAACCGACGGCAAACGACAGCTTTGCGTACCCGGCCCAGAAGCGCCCTGCAGAGCCGGGCCGGGCTGGGGCTGCCCGCTGTGCATCCCGGGGCCCGCCGGCCGCGCACGTCGGGGCGCTTCCCGCTGGCATCGCCCCGGCCTGCGGATCAGGGGAAAACGAGGAGGGATGAATGAGAGGCAGGAGCCCTGCAGGGCCCCGCTCCCAGGGAGGGGACTACTCTGCGTGTAACGTTTGTCCCCGCCACGCATCTTTAGGGCTTGGAAATATGTGCGTGTGCGCACACGGGCGTGCACACAGCCAGAGCGGCGTTGAGCCCACGCCAGCACGGACACACGCACCCACTTGCTTATCTTTTCTCTTAATTCTCTCTGGTTAATTAGGAGACGTCAGTTCAACACGGGAATTGTGGCATGAACAGGGAAAATGGGGCCGTCTCCGCTTCTGTGCTCGGGGCTGGGCATCACTCGAACGAGAGGACGGGTTATTTGTGGTGACCGGGAGCATTTTCTCCGACGTGTTTGTGCTTGCAGGAGTCCGGGATCAGGAGCGCACACGTGAGCGGGGGCCAGGCAGCTGTACCGTGCCCATCAAAACCGAGCCCAAACTGACCAGACAAGGAGCCTGAACTTGTGACCGCCCAACAGGGAAGGGAAGGGAAGGGAAAAGAGGGAGCATAAAAAACCGTCAGAGGTCTCCCGGCCCCGAAGTGGCGTGGAAAGCGCCGGCGGAGGGGAGATGTATGTGCGGAGAAAGGAGGAAGCTATCGGAGCAGGGATGGGGCTGCCGGGCAGCACCGCAGCGGGCTGCGCGACCTGCCCTGCCCGGGGGCAGCTCTCCCCGGCTCCCGCCGCTGCGCAGGTGCTCATACTGAGAGCCCCGGCCGCGGACGCGGCGTTTCAAACATCGGCGGCGCAGCCCCGCTCCGGGCGGGAGCGCGGGAGCTGCCCGGGGGAAAACACGGCGCGGATCCCCCGGCACCGCCCACGCCATCCCGCTCGGGAATTGCCGGGGGCTAGGGAAGGGGCGGGCGGGGAGCGGGTCGCCGTCGGGGCGGGGGGTGGAGACGGGGCAAGGCGTGCCACGGGAACTCCGCCACCGCCCATCCCGGCCGCCCCCGACGGTTCCCCCAAGCGGGTCCCAGCCGGCTGCCGCCCCCACGGGGCGGGGGCGGAGCGCGGCGGGAGGGGAGGGGCGGAGCGGGGCGGGGGGCAGCGCGGCGACTCGGGGCGGGCGCCGATCCGGGGCGGTCCGAGCCGGGCTTTGCCGGGCGCCGTCTGTCGGCGGCCGCCCGGCCTCCGGCGGGAGCCAATCAGGGGGCGGCTGCCCGCACGTGGAGCCGAGGGGACTCAAGAGCGCCGCGGCCGCCGCTCACTCCCCCCGTGACGGGCGTCCCGGCGGCACCGGGCAGCGCCGCGGGGGCGTCCGCGCCGCCGCTCCCGCCCCGGCCCCACGGCTCGGCCCCGCCACCGCCGCCATGAGCGGCCCCTACCCGGAGGAGAGCTGCGCCGAGCGCCCCGAGTGCAAAAGTAAATCGCCAACTTTGCTGTCCTCCTACTGCATCGACAGCATCCTGGGCCGGCGGAGCCCCTGCAAGGTGCGGCTGCTCGGTACCGCGCCCACCCTGCCCGCCATCGCCGCGCGCCCCGACACCGACAAGGCCGCGCAAGGTAAGCCCCATCGTCCCATACCGCTCGTTCCGTCCCTTTTCCCCGGCGTCGGGCAGGCCCGGCTGTGTGTGCCCCCTTCCCTGCACAATCTGCGGCTCGGCCCCGGCCCCGCTCCCCGCCTGCACCGCACGGCCGGGCGCCGCCTCGGAGCTGCGGCCGCTGTTATCCCGTTACCGTGCTCGTTAGCGGCTGCTATGCTGCCAGGAAGCGCGGCCGGAGCCGTGCCCGGAATTCGTCACAATTCTTCTCCTGGGGCTCGGGTACCGGCGCTTTAGGCTGCTCTTGCTTTCGATATAGGTGTAATGTTTTAAGCCAAAATAAATCGGTGAGAGATGTGGTCTGTGTGGGGAAAGCCTCGCCCGTTCGTATTAAACCTGTAACGGGTTTCGGCGAGCGAGCTGGGGCCGCTCCCGGCAGCAGCCAGAGCGGTGATAACGGGGCTCCGGCAGCCGCCGCCCCCGGCCCCAAGTTGGGAGCAGCCCCCTCCGGAGCCGCGGGGAGCCCGGCTGGGCAGCTCCCGTGGGCGGCCTCGCTCCTGCTTCTGCTGGCGTACACCGGCAGGCGGGATTCTTTCCTCCAAAACCAAATCCAGACTTGGGGAAGGGGGAGAAGATGATAGGAGGGGGGAACAAAACAAACAAAAAAAAAAAGCCAGCGGAGGAATCCTGGGCCCCCGGGCGGGCAGTGGGACCAGCGCTGCCCTGCCATGTGGGATGGAGTCCGGCGCTGACCGCTGTCGGAGGGGGTGCCGGGGCAGGCCCGGGGCTGCTAGAGCCCCGCAGCCTGTCCCGGCCATGAACGGGGCGCTGGGCCGGGCTCAGCGGCCGGGAGGAATTTCTTCCCAGGCCGGGATCAGAGGCGCGGGCAGGGGCCGGCCTGAGGGACGGGGCAGGGTGTCTTATCTCGGTACGGGGCAGGGTGTCTTATCTCGGTACGGGGTGGAAAATGGTACAGGAAGGATGGCTGAGAGACTGGGCTCTTGCCCTGGGCTCTATTCGCACAAATCCCACTGATCGTGTCTCTACTTCTCTCTTCCTTTCTTTCCTTCCTCCACACCCTTCTCCCCACCACGCCTGGCTACTCCGTCCGACTGCTGCGGTCGTCTACATAATTTTCATGGCTCAGGGTCCCCTAAGGGCAGCTCCCCCTTCGAGCCGGCCGAGCTGCACCTTCCCCCAAAACTGCGCCGGCTCTACGGGCCGGGCGGGGGCCGGCTGCTGCCGCCGCGGGCGGCGGGGCCGCGGGGGGCCCGGCCGGAGGGGCGACCTGAGGGAGGCGCGGGCCCCGTGCCCGCCGCCGCCCCGTGGGACACGCTGAAGATCAGCCAGGCGCCCCAGGTCAGCATCAGCCGCAGCAAAAGCTACCGCGAAAACGCGCCCTTCGTAGCGCCGCCGCCCGCCCGGGACGAGCTGGGCAGCCCCGCCGCGCACGTCGAGGAGCGGCCGGGCCCTGCTGCACCGGCCGCGGAGGAGGAAGAGGAGGAAGAGGACGAAGAGATGCTGGAGGAGGAGGAGGACGAGGAGGAAGAGGAGCTGGAGGACGACGAGGAAGAGGAACTGCTGGGCGAGGACGGCGGGGGGCTGCTGAAGGATGCCCGCCGGGGCGCCACCGCGGCTCCCGGGGCGGAGGGCGGGGATCTGTCCCCCAAGGAGGAACTGCTGCTGCACCCCGAGGACGGCGAGGGCAAGGACGGCGAGGAGAGCGTCTGCCTCTCGGCCGGCAGCGACTCCGAGGAGGGGCTGCTCAAGAGGAAGCAGCGCCGCTACCGTACCACCTTCACTAGCTACCAGCTGGAGGAGCTGGAGAGGGCCTTCCAGAAAACCCACTACCCCGACGTCTTCACCAGGTACCGGCGCCGGGGTCTCGGCCGAGCGCGGACTGAGCGAACCCCGGGGGGACGGGACGGGGCCGCAGTGTGCTGCACCCCGGAGGTGAATCCTGCCTCGAGCACTCCCAGGCTGGGAGGAGACAGGGAACGGGATCGGGCTCAGGGGGGACCCAGGGCCGGCAGAGCCCGGACAGGCCCGCCTGAAGGCCGCCGCCGGGGGCTATTTTTACCCTCTGCCCACCCCTCCTCTCTCCGCGGCCGCGCCGGGATCGGTTACGCGCTCCTCGTGGGCTGGAGCCCGGCCCGGGGAAGCCCCAGCAACAGAGAGATCAAAGCGCCGCTGCCTAAAAATACCGGCCCGGCACGTCGGGGCCTCTTGCTGCCCCGAGTTGCCCCCAAGGAGCCCGGTGGGGCCCAACCCGGCTCTGCCCGCACTTTCGGGGGCATTTTTCTGTTGAAATTGGGAGCTCGGTGGTGGCGGGTCCGGCCAGCGGCTCCTCTGCGGGAAGCGCAGGCAGAGAGAGAGGCAGAGACGCCAGCCCTCTCTTCTCGCTGGTGGAAAATTGTAGCTCCCCCCTCCCGCCTTAAGGCCACAGGGGGATGGAGTCCCCCACGTCGCACTTTTCGATCACGAAGATCCTCCCGGTTTCTCGTTTGTTTTGCCCGAGGGGTGGGGGCGGCGTCGGAACAGGAGTGTTCACGGGGGCTTTTTTTTCCCTAGACCTCGGAGCCGCGCATCGCCCGCGGGGCTCACCTCTGAGCGCTGCATGGCCCCGGCCCCGGGAGCGGCTGTCCGGGCTGTGTATGGACGTACCGCGCTTTTTTCGTTGGTGTTTTTTTCAGGCTTTGGGTTTTACTCCAGGGGTTTTCATGCCCTGAGGGCGCAGGGCTGGGGCTGCGGCCGCGGCAGGGTCCCAGTTATGCTGGGAATGCTCCTCTCTGGGACGGAGCTGATGAGCGATTTTCTAGTGCCTTAGTGTTTTCCGATTTGCCTTAATTGTGGCAATGTGAAACTCCGTGTGGAGCTGCCCGGCTGCCGTCCCCTACACGGCAGCTGCGGCTGGGACCGTACGAATTTGGGGAGCGGCGGGGAGGGGATGCCAAAACCCCAGAGTTCCGAGAGGCGCCCAGCTCGGCGGCCGGAGCCGGGCCGAGGGCGGCGACAGGCGGTGTCCGACCGCGGCCCGGCCCCGCTCGCCTCGGGCACTGCGATTTAGGGCGCGGGCGGCTCGAGGTGCCCCGGGCTGACGGCGGCGTCTGTGTCTCCCCCAGGGAGGAGCTGGCCATGAGGCTCGATCTGACAGAAGCCCGAGTGCAGGTGAGTTGCAGCGGCGGGACCGGGACCGGCGCGTCCCTCGGCGGCGCCCCGGGGAAGGGTGGCCCGGCCCTCCTCGGCAGCGCCCCCGGCCTCGCCAGGGCCAAGCCATCGGCTGGCGAATCCCCGTGTGGTTAAAACTCAGGGCCCCCGTTTCGGTTGTCAGAAACCCGCTCGGCCGCAAGTCGGGTATTTGGCTGCCATCAAATCTCCAATCGGGCTTCATAAAAGCCCACTTAGTACTAGAACAAACAGGGCCATTTGAAGGCGAAATGTTGTTTGATTTCCTCTCCGCCTGCACAAGGAGCTGGCTAATGCTATTTGATTTACCATTTTTGATAGCAATAAGCCTGCATTGATCTAATAGTGAGTGAGTGCAATGCTATTAAAGGTGTTTGCCGCCCCATACCAGAGTGCATTTCCCAACCCGGGTCTCATAACCAAAGAGACGATAAACATTGGGATTCCCTGATTGCCAACAGAAAACAGATGTCTCTGGGTTTGAAGCTGAGCAAATCACTTTACAGTTAAAATCGGGCGCTGATAAAGCATAATAAATTCCATATGGCTCATTTAATACACAACAGCTTCTTGCATTAGAGGGGCTAATGATGAGATTTGTCCCCTCCTTTCTGTTGACACATTTCTCCATTGTCAAACAGAGATGTGACAGCAAATCAGTATTTTCAGCTCAGGGGAACAAGTCGTGGGAAAGTTAAATAACTTTTTTAAAAGAAAGACACCCCCTTTCTCTCTCCTCTATTCATGGCAGAAGATGTAATTAAGTGAATATGAATTATGAGAGTCCCTTCGTTTACCTTTGGGTGTACTCAGACTTATTAATTCAATAAGGGGGAATTGTAGCGAGGACAGCTTGCTAATTGAGTTTTAGCGGGGAGAGACGCTCCCTCCGTGCCAGGCTGTTGCCTTCCGCACGAACACAATGCCTCTTCGTGGTGTGGGTACCCAGATAGGCGTGCGTGGAGATCAATTCCCTCTGAACAACTGCGCGGAGAGACTCGCAGCGCTGCTGCCTTTCTGCCTTCCCGGGAAGAAGGGTCTCATACTGAGCTTACAAAGCCGAGCATAGCAGGGAAAACTCTGCCCACACCTGCCCCAAAAGATTTACAAACGTCTGTCTCTCTCAAAGTCTCTGTCTGTAGGTGTGTGTGATGGCCCCACACTTGGTTATTAAGGGAATATTTTATTTTCCTTTGAAATGCAGTTTATTTTCCTCTACCTCTCTCCTGCTTTAAGCAGTTTTACTTCACGATTTTTGCTTTGTGAGAGGGGTAAAAGAGAGAAAGGACGGCAGTGCCATGGCATCCTAATTAACTTTCATGAAATAGGTCTTAAAAGGGCAGCCTTGAAAATTATATTTGCTGCTTTGTTTACCTCACAAATTATTTCTTCGTTTCAGACGTCACTGAAATTGTGATTCTTTTCTCTTTCTTTTAAATCTGAAGGAAAAAAACCTCCACGATCCCCAAACGATATAATTTGTAAATATGCCCTTTAACGAAAAAAAAAAAAGTGGCGGTGTGGGTGTGAGTGCGGAATAATTCCTGCATAGTCCCCCTGGGAAATGGTATTGCCGCTGTTCCAGAGCAGCGGGAGCCGTCTCCCGCTCCCGTATCTGCCCGCACCGCCGACCTGCCGCAAACGCGTGCGGGGGCGTTGAACTGCGCGCCCCTCCGAGAGCCAGGGCGCGCCACAGGGCCGGGGGTGTCGCCGAGAGCCGCGTGTCGGCCCCCGGCGTGGGCTGGCACCGCCCGGGGCTCAGCGGCATCGACACACTCGGCCCCGCGGGCTGGCCCCTCCGGGGTGATCCCGCTCCGGGGGCGGCGGAGGAGCGGCCGCCGTCGGGCCGGTGCGGGGCTCCTGAGGGGCTCGCCGCTCCGAGGGCGCGGGCAGGCGTATTAAAACCGGTTTTTCTTTTGGCTTTCAGGTATGGTTCCAGAACCGTAGGGCTAAGTGGCGGAAGAGGGAAAAGGCTGGGGCTCAGACACACCCCCCAGGTTTGCCTTTCCCTGGTCCCCTGTCAGCAACTCACCCCCTCAGTCCATACCTTGATGCTAGTCCTTTCCCTCCTCATCACCCAGCTCTAGACTCCGCCTGGACCGCCGCCGCCGCCGCGGCCGCCGCCTTCCCCAGCCTGCCGCCGCCGCCCCCCGGCTCCGCGGCGCTGCCCCCCGGCGGGACCCCGCTCGGCCTCGGCACCTTCCTGGGCGCGGCCGTGTTCCGGCACCCCGCCTTCATCAGCCCCGCCTTCGGCAGGTACCGCCCGCCCACGCGCGGCCGGCACGGGGGGCGCTGGGGCGGGGGGATCGCTGAGGGAGCGCTGAGGGAGCGCTGAGGGAGCGCGGCCCCACGCGGGACCCGCGCGCGCGGCCGCCCCGGCGTTCGAACTTGGAGCGCCTCGCAGCCGGCGCCGATTGGGCGCCGCGCGGGTCACGTGCTTCCGCAGCGGCCGCTCATTGGGCGGGGGCGGCTCCCCCCCCGCGTGCCGCGGGTTCCCCGTGGGGGCGGCCGGGCCGCGGGAGCTCAGGCGGGCCCGCGGGGCAGGGCCGGGGCAGCGCCCCGAGGGACGGGCCCGCCGAGAGCGGTGCCCCCGCACAGGAGCGAAACCCTGGCGTGGGCCGCCCGGAGTGCACGCGTGGTCTCTGCTTTGCTCGGGGCGGGGGTTGCTGATACTTGGCCATTCGGGATGGGCACAAGCCGTGACATCCCGGGCGCCGTGAGCCGCTGCGGCCGCGGGGGGACCGTCATGCGCAGATTTTTAGCCGCGGGCATGACTGGCGCTGAGCGGCTTCCACAGGTTCGTGTCGGGACGAGCTCCCGCGGGAGCCGCGCTCCTCCGGGCGCAGAGTTCGCGGGCGAAGTGCGGGAAACGCCGGGCGGCTCCGGCAGCGCTGCTCGCGGAGCCGGGGCAGGTCCGGGCAGCGAGCGCTGCCTGCCCAGGACCGGGAGGTTCCCCCCGCGCATCCCCGCCGGCCGCACCTCCCGGCCGCTGCCGTCCTCACTGTGGCAAGTCGGGGAGGACCACGCTCAGCGATTTTTCCTCCCGGTTTTTTTTTTTTTTTTTTCCTCCGAAAAAGTCTTTTGCCCGCCCGGGGTCGGGAATTCCCAGCGAGTCTCCGTCCCCTCGCGTCCGCGCTTGGCGGGAAGGAGGCGGCCGGGCCGTGCGGAGCCGGTGGCCCCCGGCGCGGCGGTGACGGCCGTCTGTGCTTCCCTTGCAGGCTCTTTTCCACCATGTCCCCCCTGGGCAGCGCATCCAGCGCCGCGGCCCTGCTGCGGCAGCCGGCGCCGGCCGCCGAGGGCGCGGTGGGCTCGGCGGGGCTGGGGGACCCGGCCAGTGCCGCCGCCGACCGGCGGGCATCCAGCATCGCCGCCCTGCGGCTGAAGGCCAAGGAGCACGCGGCCCAGCTCACCCAGCTCAACATCCTCCCCGGCAACAGCACGGGGAAAGAGGTGTGCTAAGGCACGGCTACCGTCCGCGGGGTGCAGGGTTGGTTTTTTTTTAGGGGGGAGAGAAAAAAGAGAGGGGAAGAGGAGAGTAAATGCGCAAATCAATAAAGGTCACTTCAGACAGCATGAATCAAGACCAAACGGGGGGAAAAATAATAATGATTTTTTAAAAAAGAGGACCAGCAGCTGAGACTGTAATAGGTTCTCAAGTTAGGAACTTTGAGAAAGCAAATGCCTCTCGCATCAGCCCTCACACGAGTGAAACGTCACTTAAAACCTCCTGAATAAGTAACTCTTTGGCTGGTACATTTCTTAAATGTACGACTTGTCCATTTCCTCTGTGAACATAAGGGGGGAAAAGTTAAAAAAAAAAAAAAAAGAAAAAGAAGAAAAAAATTCCCTAATAAAAGTTACTATATATTAGCATTTCGTACACTAAATATTTTTCCTTCTGTTTATCTGGCAAGAAAAAAAAAAAAAAAGCCAGAAAGAAATAGAATTGTAATTAAGAAAGTGAAAAAAACCAATAGAGAAGTTAAGAGAGGGGGAAAGCTACCCACATCTTCTTAAAATAACATCCTAGGATGTTAAGTTGGTCTGTTAGAAGCGCTGGAGAACTATTTTACATGTTGCAACGAGCTGCATATGCTAACCAAGGATGCTGCCAGTGCAGACTGAAAGTAAATTTGATGCTGTAAGATAACCAGTGCACTTAGGGGAAAGGGTATATCTTGTTATATTCTTTATCACTACACCAACCAAGGTTTTTATATCAAACCAAAGGGAAATACACTGCTAGAATATGGACTGTTTAAGTCACTAAACTGTGATTATTGATTCTGTACATACCATTGTTATAAAAAAGAACAGAGCTTTGTATATTTGAAATGTTATAAAACAATTGCACTCAGTGTAGTGTTGTAAAAGTTTGTCATTCTGTAGATTCTTACTGTGTTGTAGATATAATAGGGTTCCTAGACAAATATTTATGTACAAACTCTTTATTTAACTTATTAACTGTAGAGGTTTCTGAAACCCTCAAGAGGCGATGGTACAGTACTTTTTCGTGTAATGTCATTATTGTTAACACTTTTCCTTGCTATCCGGTGGAGAAGTGCCACGTTCAGAAAATAAACAAAAATATATGTTTAACAAAAAAAAGGAAAGAAAAAAAAAAAAAGGAACAAAAGGAAAAGCAAAAAGCCCTGTCCGTGCGGGGGCTGCGGGGCCACCTGCACCGCGCTGCGGGCGCCCGGGGCCGGGGGCGGCGGGGGCTGAGCCCCGCCAACCTCAGCGCCGGGGACCCCCCCGCGGGGCCTGGGTGGGCGCTGGTCGCTCGGCTGGGGCCGCGGCCGGAGCTCGGCGGGGCGGGGAGGCGAGGGCAGCGAGGTGCCGGCAGCCCCGTGTGCCAGGAGATTTGAGATCGCGAGGTCGGGCGGGGCATCCACGGCCGGACCTGCCCGCGCTCTGTCGCGAGCACCGTGCCGTGTCCCCCCGTGTCCCCACCCCGGGGTGCTCTGGGGTCCTGTCTTGGTGCCAGCGACCCCACACCGCGGGAAGCCGCCCCAGGCTCCACCGCGGCCGAAAGTCGAGGGTGGGGAAGAAAATCTGGAATTTTGGGGGACGCTTGGCCGCCCCCGCACCTTTGGGGTCACAAAAGTTTCTCTGCGCCTGCCCCTTCGTTCTCCTCGAGGTGAACCTCCGTTTCTTCCCTCTTCCTTTATTACCTCCCGGGTGTTTTTTTTTTTCTTTCCTTTTTTTGTTAAACATATATTTTTGTTTATTTTCTGAACGTGGCACGTCTCCACCGGATAGCAAGGAAAAGTGTTAACAATAATGACATTACACGAAAAAGTACTGTACCATCGCCTCTTGAGGGTTTCAGAAACCTCTACAGTTAATAAGTTAAATAAAGAGTTTGTACATAAATATTTGTCTAGGAACCCTATTATATCTACAACACAGTAAGAATCTACAGAATGACAAACTTTTACAACACTACACTGAGTGCAATTGTTTTATAACATTTCAAATATACAAAGCTCTGTTCTTTTTTATAACAATGGTATGTACAGAATCAATAATCACAGTTTAGTGACTTAAACAGTCCATATTCTAGCAGTGTATTTCCCTTTGGTTTGATATAAAAACCTTGGTTGGTGTAGTGATAAAGAATATAACAAGATATACCCTTTCCCCTAAGTGCACTGGTTATCTTACAGCATCAAATTTACTTTCAGTCTGCACTGGCAGCATCCTTGGTTAGCATATGCAGCTCGTTGCAACATGTAAAATAGTTCTCCAGCGCTTCTAACAGACCAACTTAACATCCTAGGATGTTATTTTAAGAAGATGTGGGTAGCTTTCCCCCTCTCTTAACTTCTCTATTGGTTTTTTTCACTTTCTTAATTACAATTCTATTTCTTTCTGGCTTTTTTTTTTTTTTTCTTGCCAGATAAACAGAAGGAAAAATATTTAGTGTACGAAATGCTAATATATAGTAACTTTTATTAGGGAATTTTTTTCTTCTTTTTCTTTTTTTTTTTTTTTAACTTTTCCCCCCTTATGTTCACAGAGGAAATGGACAAGTCGTACATTTAAGAAATGTACCAGCCAAAGAGTTACTTATTCAGGAGGTTTTAAGTGACGTTTCACTCGTGTGAGGGCTGATGCGAGAGGCATTTGCTTTCTCAAAGTTCCTAACTTGAGAACCTATTACAGTCTCAGCTGCTGGTCCTCTTTTTTAAAAAATCATTATTATTTTTCCCCCCGTTTGGTCTTGATTCATGCTGTCTGAAGTGACCTTTATTGATTTGCGCATTTACTCTCCTCTTCCCCTCTCTTTTTTCTCTCCCCCCTAAAAAAAAACCAACCCTGCACCCCGCGGACGGTAGCCGTGCCTTAGCACACCTCTTTCCCCGTGCTGTTGCCGGGGAGGATGTTGAGCTGGGTGAGCTGGGCCGCGTGCTCCTTGGCCTTCAGCCGCAGGGCGGCGATGCTGGATGCCCGCCGGTCGGCGGCGGCACTGGCCGGGTCCCCCAGCCCCGCCGAGCCCACCGCGCCCTCGGCGGCCGGCGCCGGCTGCCGCAGCAGGGCCGCGGCGCTGGATGCGCTGCCCAGGGGGGACATGGTGGAAAAGAGCCTGCAAGGGAAGCACAGACGGCCGTCACCGCCGCGCCGGAGGCCACCGGCTCCGCACGGCCCGGCCGCCTCCTTCCCGCCAAGCGCGGACGCGAGGGGACGGAGACTCGCTGGGAATTCCCGACCCCGGGCGGGCAAAAGACTTTCTCGGAGGAAAAAAAAAAAAACAAAAAACCGGGAGGAAAAATCGCTGAGCGTGGTCCTGCCCGACTTGCCACAGTGAGGACGGCAGCGGCCGGGAAGTGCGGCCGGCGGATGCGCGGGGAACTACCGGTCCTGGGCAGGCAGCGCTCGCTGCCCGGACCTGCCCCGGCTCCGCGAGCAGCGCTGCCGGAGCCGCCCGGCGTTTCCCGCACTTCGCCCGCGGACTCTGCGCCCGGAGGAGCGCGGCTCCCGCGGGAGCTCGTCCCGACGCGAACCTGTGGAAGCCGCTCAGCGCCAGTCATGCCCGCGGCTAAAAATCTGCGCATGACGGTCCCCCCGCGGCCGCAGCGGCTCACGGCGCCCGGGATGTCACGGCTTGTGCCCATCCCGAATGGCCAAGTATCAGCAACCCCCGCCCCGAGCAAAGCAGAGACCACGCGTGCACTCCGGGCGGCTCACGCCAGGGTTTCGCTCCTGTGCGGGGGCACCGCTCTCGGCGGGCCCGTCCCTCGGGGCGCTGCCCCGGCGCTGCCCCGCGGGCCCGCCTGAGCTCCCGCGGCCCGGCCGCCCCCACGGGGAACCCGCGGCACGCGGGGGGGGAGCCGCCCCCGCCCAATGAGCGGCCGCTGCGGAAGCACGTGACCCGCGCGGCGCCCAATCGGCGCCGGCTGCGAGGCGCTCC